>VDFB02365269.1:0-68404 GCA_007258455.2 Sequoia sempervirens
GGACATCAAATCTGCAAATGGTTAGAAATCTTAACATAATAATATCATGCTTTAGTCATTTCAAACACATTAAATTTAATATCCCTATGAAATACTTAACCATGTTAGAATATGCAAAACTAAATAGAATAAGAATAACTAATTGCAAGCATACACAAACATGATCAAAACTTTATTCCATATTGGATTGGTGCTATTGTTGAAAATAGCCCTTTCCCAATCTTTGATAGATAAGCTTAGATGATGATGATAAGATGGACAAGATTAGCTCTCCATTGAAGAGAGTAACCTTGTATGAGATTGGAGATGAAAATGCTAAGATTGTGGAGTGGATGAACAAAATCAGTTCTCAAACTAAGAGAGTGACTTTGCATAAAGATTGTGGAGGATTTTCTTGAGGATGAAGCCTCTATTTAAAGATTTTAAAAATGCTAAGTGTTGAAGAGAGACCAATGTGGGACTAAGATTGGACCAATGAAAGGAGGACACTTTTCATCATGTGAGTGGTTGATGCATGTGCAAGATTTGGGAAATGTTCCCATGAGAGGGAATTTCAAATTCAAATTTGAGAGTAAATGCTAAGTGGGGGACAAGAAAATGAGCAATAAATGCAATGTTGGAGGGACAAATCAACTTGCCTTTGAATTCAAAATTGAGGGAATATTCCCCATAAATGCCATGTTGATGGAAAATCTTGGATTTAATAAATCAATAAATTGATTTATATGTGCAAGTGGCTAAATCTAGAGAATGCAAGTGGGTGAGATTAGCATTAGATCAAGATTAATTAGCTAGGATGATGATTAGGATGAGTTTGACCTCTTTGACTTAGATATTTGATTTATTTAAATCAAGAAGAATGGAATATGCATTATGATGGATGTTTGATTTATTTGATTAAAAAGGTTGATGATAAGTTTTATTTATTTGATTTAAGCTGATGACTTTAGGAGATTAATGAGATTACCTGATGAATGGATGAAGGTGAACCTGATTAACTGAATGAGTGGATGCACGTGAAGCTTAATTTACTTGATGAATGCATAATGCTAATTTTGCGTGTCTACATTTTGCCCCTCTTTGAAGCAATGTACTTGTTGCGTTGTTTCAAAGAATAAACTTGCCGCAATCAAAATTTTAAAAAATTATAATTTTTTGGATGCCCCAGTGGAAAGTACACTGGTACATTGCCCCCTCGAGAGATTGAGCGAAAATATTCAATTTGAGGGTCGATCTCATGATAAAGAGGTTCAAAATGGATGGTTATGGATGATGATGCAAATGAGACGATTTTAAGATGCTTAGAATAACAAATCTATATTATCTTAAACAACTTAAATGATGATATGATATGAGATGGATGAGATTAATGATGTGATATACAATGATTATGCAAATGTATGATTTATGCAGATGCTTAGACTAACAGATCTATATTATGATGATGATATGAATGCAATGCATGTGAAATGATCGATGTTTCCTATTATGTATGATAAGAATGATATGTGGTATGCTGATAGTTTGTGGATGCAGGATGGATGCATGATGGATGCATTGGTGATGATGATGTTAGTGTGGAAATGGGATGATGACAAGAGGATCCAACAAGTCCATGATTTGACGAGACTTTATTAGAAATGATGATGATGATAGATGATGATGATGATGATAAATGATGATGATTTTCTTATCAAGGATTGGGATTTTAAAAGGGCTACTTACCTTATGTTTGATTACACACATTGGTACAATGCATCAAAGTATAAAGAACCAGGATGGAATTGTACCTAGTGCGATGGACTTTGACTCGACAAACAGATAGGAGTATTCTTGTTCACACTTGACATACGGAAACCTTGATAGGGCGTACCTAACAAAGCAAGTATTCGCCAAGTTATATTACAAGAATGTCCAACAAGTACAACAGACAAAATAATAATGATCTTTGCCCCATTCCTATCTCTCTAAATCCTTCGTTCGGATATCATCGAGAGGTCCTTGGAATGAGCGCAATAAGATAAATAAAAAGAAAAGATCAAGTACGCAAACAAGCCAATGTTCTTCATACCTCTAGCCAAAGAGATTTGTTTTGATAGGATAAGAATCCAAGGTGATATCCAAAATGATGCCCATTGTCGGAACGATATATCCTAGGACATGCATTGTATAGGATGATGATGGTTTGATAAGTTGATTGATAGGTTGTTGATATGAGGTTGATTGACATGTTTGAAAATGATCAAGAGTTTGATTTTGTTTTGAAGTTTTGTTGTTTCAATTTTGATTTTGCGATTGAAGCTTGCTTTTGTCCTGCTATGATTGTTTCGTTTGCGTTGCCAGAGGATGAAGGTGATGATCAATTTATTATGGATGATTGATTATTTCAAGTGAAAGCGAAACAGACGGGTGGATTTTTTCAAATATTTGGATGTTTTTGACGTTTTTGAAATGTTTTGAGGCTGTTTTTGGTGTTTTTGGATTTTGTGATGTTTTTGATTTTTTGATTTTCTTATGTTTTTGGATTTTGATGTTTTTTGAATGTTTTTGGATTTTTGATGTGATTTGAATGTTTTTGGATTTTGATGTTTTTAGAATGCTTTTTGGATTTTGATGTCTTGGGGGCTGATCAGAGATTAGCCTTGCCTACGTTTAAGCTCAGAGACGATGTAGTTCAGATTTCAATGTTTTTGACATCTTCTGACTTTTATGAATGTTTTTGGATTTTTTGATGTTTTGGATGTTTTTGGATTTTCTGATTTTCTGATGTTTTTGGATTTTCGCATGATTTTGACGATTTGGATATGGATATGTGTGATGATATCAGTGCTCTATTTAGGATTTTGTTGAAGACCAAGCTAAGGTTGATTGATTAGATCGATGGATTGATGATGATGATAACATTGTTGAGGATACACAACAATGCAAGGATTGATTGATTAGGATTGATGATAATAACATTGTTGAGGATGCACAACAATGCAAGGATAGTGTTAAGCAACACAATGATCAGGAAGGATATCCCAAGATTATGGATTGATTGGATTCGATTGATCGTGATTGATGAAGCTTGATTTGGAACACAAGTTGTTCGAATGATTTGATGTGACATTTGACGTGCAAATTAGATGAGACTGATAGTGATTAGTTTGATCGATGAAAAATGAAAGATGAAGACTGATAAGGGATGTTTGTTTGTCAAAATATGCCATGGGCTAGTGATTCAGATTTTTGCTCACAAGTGATTTGACCAATTTGATTTCAAATTTTCCAATGTGCGGATCACCATATAAGTTGGAGGATATAGATCAAGATTTATTCTCGAAGCAAGATGTAAATATCTACCCCAGTGTATAGCAATGTATGGAATGCGATGGGTGGATTCTTGGATAAGTGTATGGATGGATGGATACGCAAAGGATGCCAAGGATTATATTGCGATAAGATAAGGTGTTCAGATAATGAAAGCTCATTTGGATAATGCTTCAAAGCTTAGCTAACGCTGTATAGGATAGGATCAATGAAAATGACCCATGTCAAGATGTTTACCATAAGCAAGTGTAAAGTGTGCCCCAAACTTTCATCAAGATCAAGATAACTTGGATGATGGATGCAGATGGATGAAAATGGATTGGATAAATGGTTATGGATGAATGGATTTATTATGGATAAGATGGATAGAATATTGGATTTATTATGGATGGCATGAGATGCTTCCTCCTGAATTGGCACATGTAGATGCCCGATTCTACACATGACACTTGTTTGCCAGGTTTTCATCATGGTCTTGCCCAAAGCACCGCCCATGCGGTTTTCACTAGAGGATGATTTTTATCTTTACTGTTTTCAATCCTTTTTCTAATTTTTTTTTGGATTTTCATATTTTTGATTTTTTTGTATTTTTTTGAAAGATTTATGCTAACCCACCTAGTGGTGTCAATGTAGATGCTTCTGTCATAATGTGCCATCGATATCCTTCTTGAAGGAGCTGCTTTGCTAAGATACGTGCACTTGAATGCAACTTTTGGGATTCTTGATTTGCTTCGTCGATACCCAAGTTGACTTTGTCTTGGTGCATACATCACGATAGAATGCCCTCTGAATCCTTATGATGAAGGGTCATTGCCAATACATGGTCAATGTGAGAATTGGATATCATGCGTGGAGGCGTGGATGGAATGTGTTTAGGGATAGGAGATGGATTGGTTGACAGTTTGGAATCTTTGACTCTCCAAACTTGGGATGATGAGCAATGATGGGTGGATAGAAAAGTGTGCATGGAATTAGGACCAACCGCTTGATAAACTTTGTACATCGCTTGAAAAGCCTGCTTTTTCTTTTGCGGACATCTTTGATGGATACATTTCCCTTTTTGATTTTTCCCCATAGTTTCTTTGACTAATGGAGTTTGATAGGGATGATCTTTCTTTGTATTCTTTTGTATCCATATGTATTTGATTTTCCCATTACGCTTATTAGCTTCCTTTGCTTTGATAACATTCTTCGTACTTTGATTCAAATATTTCTTTCGAAATTGGTCCCAATTCGTGGATGGGATGATGGATGGATGAAGATTCGTGACGTGGCTAGTTGTAGTATTGACATTGGTTTCATCATAAGGATTCTTCGTGCTCCCTATGTTGATGTTTGTTTGAGACAAAGTTGCCCCCAGGATGGTGGTAGTAGTACCTTCATGCTTTGATTCTGCTTGTTCTGAGAGCTTTTGTTTAGAATGAATTCTCTGATAAATGACCACCGTAGGTGACATTGTTTCAATTTGCTTCTCTGCTAACTTTGAAATATCCTGTTCTATCTGACTTGTTTCCTTGAGTGGATAATGCTGGTTATCTTCATACATGTCTTCAACCTAGATTTTAGATATATCTAATCTCGATGTTGACAACCTAGTTTGATTGTAGGAGTTAATAATTTGTTCTTCTTGTGCAACAAAATCTTGTTCTAGACGAAGATCATCTATGTGTCCATCCAAAGAAAGCATCTCATGGGTAGATGGAGGAGTATGTGCTACATGGATATGATCATCTTGCATAGATAGGAGAGTGTCCATTAGATTGTTGTAGTATCTTGAAGATACAAATTCTTGATCGTGAATGATTTCAAAGTTGTTTTTGACATGCTTTAGATCAAGTTCCTGACATGGATCAGTTCCAAAGGATGGATTCTCTTGGATGTCATCATTAGACATGGGGAATAGCTCAATATCCTCTTGATCTTTGAGTGAATTTGGATCAAGTGTTGAGTTCAGGGTTCCTTCGGTATCTGTAAGCATGAGGTCAAAGGGGGTCAATATGTCTTGGAAAGGACCATTGCTAGACTTTGGTGAACGATTTTGATCATGCTTTGGAATGAATTCTTAAGATATGTCCTCTAACTCATTAGGCAATGTAGAGACATTTTCAACATGATTTTCAATATGATCATAGGTCAATTGATCATGCATTATGTCGATAGGATCAAACAATCCTAACACTCCTTGAAATAGGTCACTAAAAAGTGGCTCTTGATGTATGGTGAGTTGGTCATCATATTGTGTAGATACATCCTCAATGTGGTCCTCAATGGAGAGGTTTTGATCATTGTTTTCGACAATTGTGGTGGAGAGATTGTGAATGTCTTCAACCATAGAGTCAAGTGATGTTGATATTTCTTGAATTGGCTCATTGTCAAGTATTGTTGGTGAATTTTGATCGTGATTCAAAAATGACTTTTGACATATGTCGATTTGATCATTGGATGAAGTAGACATAACTTCAAGGTGCTTAGTGATGGATTGATCTTGATCCTTGTTCTCAACAGTTGTCATTTTTTGTGTTTATGCTTGTGTTTGTTGAGTAGCTTGAGAGGCTTGTGGAACCATCTGATATTGTTGAAGCATTTTTTGGTAGGCTTGATGTGCTTTTAGTACGATGCTACGATATTGACTTATTGCACTTGGTTTTGGCGGTAGTGGTGGTGTATTTGGAATCGTGTTGGATGTAGTGCCAAGTTGTTGAGATATGCTTAGAGTGATCAGGGGTGTGGTGTTTGGAATGATCGAAGTGATAGGGATGATTGGGATGAATGAGGTGATAGGCCCTTGGGAGACCATATTTTTATTGGTTGGGATCATCATTGTTGTTTGATTGGATACCATCTGTTGGTGCGATGTCGATGGTATATTCAAAGGATTTGATGTGATGGATTTATTGGCGTTATGTGGATTGATTTGGATGGAGTTATTAGTGCTAGGTAAAGGGGGAAGACCTAAACCAAGGAATGATGTTGGTATGGGTAATGGTGGTGGAGATGTCTCTTGGTGCAAGGACTCAACTATTTTGCTAAGTGTAGCAATTTGATCTAGCCAAATTTGTTCTCGATTTCGATCTTAACTCCCTTGATATAGTTGATTTGGCTTGTGTTTAAGCAGATTTGTTTGATTTTGGAAAATGTTCTCATTTGGGATGACACTTAAATTTGGCATGATAGATTGACCATTGTTCATGTTTGGAATATTTGTATGTTTTGCAAATGTATCTATCCCAAAGTTTGTTGGATTCATGTTTGGAAATCTTGTGTTTGGTACATTCTCATTTAGCTTGTAGGGATTTGGTGGGATGATGTTTTTCGTTTGAAGGCTAATGCATTGATTGTTCGGTTGGTGGATTTGTAGGTTTGGACTTAGATCTATCATTGGGAAATGTGTTCAAAACTTTGACTTGGGCATACTCACACTTGTTGTACCATTGACATTTGTCGAAGGTAATGATCCCATGCATGGACTTTGATAATTGATAGGCATTGTAAGGCTTTGAAGATTCAATTGATTTGGATTACCCAAGATGTATGGATCAAGTTTATATTCCATGTTATTTTTGTGTTTTGACCTTGTTGCAAAAGTGACCCCTAAGGTTCTTAGGACCAATGATGAGATGAAGGATGAAAGGTGGTGAATGATATGAGTGTTGAACGTTTAGGGACTTTGGATCAATGCTAGACTTAGGGTTTGATTTTGATTGGTTGATTTGGATAGTGAACTTGTAAACCCTAAGATGTTGGATGTGATCTTAGGATGAACTTTGTTCAAAGGATTGCTAATTCAATTAAATGTATGAGAAAGGATGCATTCCCACACACCTAATTAAACAAATGACTTTGATTTGATTTAAGGATGATTTACCCAAGTCTAGAATGATGTTTTGAAAGCTCTAAAGTTTGTTTGGTCGGATGGAGATGACAAATGTTTGGATGGATGAGGTGTTTGATTTGATCCTAAATGAACCTAAGAAGAACTTTGTTTACTAGGCCAAGGTATTGAAGAACACACTTTTCTCTAAGAGCAATCAAAAGACCAATGTTTGCATGAAAATCATATGACCAAAAGATATCAAGCACATGTGTGGGGTCCAATTTGTTATCTTTGCTTAATAAGCTCTTTTTACCACAAACACACTTCTTGATTAGGTTTCAAACTAAATGTCCAATGTCACAACTTCTTTTCATCCCACAAAGTGCTATGTGGAAGTTCCAAGAAATCAGGACAAGGGTTGCCTAATGTTGACCTTTGTAAGAGCAAATTAAGATGTAAACCCAATTACTTAGAAACCTCTAAGGAAATAATCCCAAGGGTAAGCAATAGTTCTTGGGTTTTGTCAAAGGTATTTTCTCTAACTAAGGGGTTTGAAATTTTGATGATGATGTTGAATGTTGGTTTTTCAATGTTTTTGATAAACGCACTGTGTTTTCAAACAAGCAATGTAACATCCTAGCTCAATTGGTACGTTTTTCTTGGTGGGCTTGCCTCATGCCCTTCGTAGTAGAAGAGATGAATTTACATGCAACCGAGGACAAAATATAAAGGTATGTTAAGAATGAAGTCTTAACCTTTATATTTCGACCAAGATCGGACATGGCAAGTAACTTCTTGGAATCTAAGTTCCAATGCCCCACTTTGATAAACTCATTGGATGGACTAGATGGCAACTACAAACAAGGTTCTTAATGACACAACATCAGGGACATGGCACCTTGCGAGCATCCAGCAAGCCACTAAAGGATTTAATCAATCCTACTAGGGGCTCTTATACGTTTTACGGTAGTACCCCATTCTGAAAGACACTGTACGGCTAAGGCCTACATACCATGAGGACTTGATGGTTTAGTCTTATCCATTTATATACCGGCCCGAATGAAAAACTGGTTGGAGTCGCCTTCGAGTTCTCCTTTCGGATGTGTCTCTTAGGAAGGCCCCTCTAAAGGTAAACAATAGCGAGCAAGCACATCTGTGGTTCGATCGACCTTCGTTTAGAAACAAAGGGAGAACACACGCGATATACCTAACTCACACTCGCAAAGTGTTTTGTTAAATTTTAAGCCCAAATCAAAGTGTGGAGGCAATCTTTTATGCAACTTTATGTCACCAAAAAGACTTTTGATTCTCAAGATCGTCGTGAGGCGCGAGAGAAGTGCATACGTCTTTTTAAGCGAAATTACTTTGCAAAAAATATTACAAAAACACGAAAGCATTTGTTCATTTTATGGCCTCAAAGCAAAGATGAATTCATTTTAAAGCACCAAGATGAAGTGTGAAATTTGTCTTGTTCGATTTTAAACCAAATCGAAAAGCTAGTAAGTTTCTAATGTTCAATTTTAGCCCTTTGCAACGAAAAATTGAAATGTTGTTTCTTTAGAGCCTAAAAAAGAGGTGAGTTGATTCAAAACAGAAAATTAAAGTGTATAATGGAAGCCTTAAGCATTAAAAAATGCTCTTTTGATTTCAATTTTTTAAATGTTGATTCCTTTAACTTCACTCTCCCTTGCTTTCACTCAATTGCAATGTTTGATTCCAATGTCAATCTCCACCTTTTTCCTACAAACACACCAAAATAAAATATTAGAAATAAAATGACCCACCAAATTAAGGACATAAATTGAATGTTAATAGTAGAAAGACCATTATCAAGAAAATAAACAACCTACTACATCCACCATTTAAATGTCATTCTTGTGAAATCATAAACAATTTAGATTTTTGAGAAGGAAAGATCACTCATTAAGTGCATTAGTTGGCTAGGTCATGTGATGATTGTATCTTGAACAAAAGTTAAAGATATGCAAACCTTTTAGTTTTAATTTAGAAATCAAAACTTTACTATTACCCCTTTGCAACAAATTTTAAATGCTTTCTTTTCCTTCATTAATGAAGTTGGGGGACTCAAACAACCCGAAGCCAATTTGAAACACCACCTTCCCTCAACTTGCAAAAAAGTAGGTAATAAATTAAAAGCTCATCAAAGATTTTCAAGAAGGGATCCACTTATTAAAATTCCACAATCAAGGCCTTGTCTCCAAATTTGTCAATAGCATTTAAAGTTAACCCTCTAGGTACTACAAATGTTCATGATATAAAATTTGTATGTAGCCCTTACCATGACTCCATCTTTACTTACCAATTAAAGAGAGCAGGTAAACCTTTAATGAATGGATATCAATGGTACACGACATTCATGATAGTAACTTAGAAAGATTTTGCTCAGATATCCACGACTTTGCCTGCAAAGAGAGGTAAAATGATAAACAAATACAAACATAAATGTGAATGACAGGTGTGAAACTGTATTCAACAACCTTTTCCAGTGTCAAAGAAATGAAGTAGTGTGTATAGGTGAGTGTTTGATGTGTAAATATGTAGCAACTTTAATGCTTGAAAAAGGTTGTGGTGTGGGTGGCATACAGACAGGCTAACATTATCAACTTCAATGTCCATATTGAATGTTTAGATATGATTCAAAATCTATTAGAATGATCAGAAAGATAATTAAAAATGCTGGCCAGTGGAAAGTATGGATAGAAAATTCCATTAGCGAGCCTAAAGCCACATCTAAACGCCTGTGACAAGCTTTTAGATTAAAGAAATCGGCTAGTGTGCAAAAACACTCCCACTAATTCAATGACACTTGACCATCTAGCTGCACTTTACTCCTATGAGTTGACTTGGCAATGTACCTGAAAGTAACGTGGTCTTATAGCTTACCCTAACTGCGGGATATGCGCAAAGTGAATCTAATGAAAAAGATTTTGAATCTTCCACACAAATACATCCAGGAAATAGCTGGTACAACAAGACACATGAACTGTGTGACAAAATGCCCAAGAAGATGATAGAAGCCTTAGGCGCTTTCAAGAAAAAGAAAGTTGTGAAAGCATAGACAAGACACATGAACTGTGTGATAGAATGCTTTAAAATAATATGGTCTCCTGGAATGCTATGTTTGGCATAATGTTCTCTCAGTGATAGAGAAGACAGCTTTGCACATTATAGTTTTTTTTCAGTGCTGGGGATGTCAGACTGCCGGGACAATGATTGCCAGACCTGCACAAAATAGATTCACTACCTGCACGCAAATATACTGTAACACTAATATCAATCAATTTATAATGCAAATAACATGAATAACATGCAGATTAAATGCTGAAAGCATGAGTGTTCACCGCCTAGTATTGAGTCTTTGGCCTCTCCACATCCATATCTTCCTTCTGCGCAATGATAGAGCTGGTCGCTTTGGCTTCTGGTGAGAAGACAACCTAGGCTGGTGGAGCGAATTACTCCATGTTGTTGCCAATCAACACGAGGATGTTTTGAAAAAGTGTAATAGCGTGTAACACGTGGTGGGCTGTCTAATGCCAGCTAAGTATGAAAAAGAGCATGTGGGATTTGTGCATTGGTAACCTTTACTAGGTGCCTAGACTCTCAAATATCAAGCAGGTGGACTCTTTAACAGAATGCATGACAAAAAAGTGTGTAAAGCCGAAGTGTCAACGTGGTAGTACATACTAGGCACGTTAAAAAGTATATGCCTTACGCCATTGGAATCTAGATCTGAAGCCAAGTTGGGGAAGGATGGACATGGTCAACTTTTTCAAGCGTTGGAGAGGTCTCAAGCTCCTGATCCAGGTATGCTGCAACGTTTTGAAGGCAGAATAGGAAAATATTAAAATTTTCTTCAACCTTGCCGGATTTTAGCTGTTATTAATGGAGTTCAACATCCATGGTTAAGCACCAAGATGCCCTCCTTCTAGCGCCATTTTGTGGACATCAAATCTGCAAATGGTCAGAAATCTTAACATAATAATATCATGCTTTATTCATTTCAAACACATTAAATTTAATATCCCTATGAAATACTTAACCATGTTAGAATATGCAAAACTAAATAGAATAAGAATAACTGATTGCAAGCATACACAAACATGATCAAAACTTTATTCCATATTGGATTGGTGCCATTGTTGAAAATAGCCCTTTCTCAATCCTTGATAGATAAGCTTAGATGATGATGATAAGATGGACAAGATTAGCTCTCCGTTTAAAGAGAGTAACCTTGTATGAGATTTTGGAGTGGACAAAATCAGTTCTCAGCTTAAGAGAATGACTTTGCATAAAGATTGTGAAGGATTTGCTTGAGGATGAAGCCTCTATTTAAGGATTTTCAAAATGCTAAGTGTTGAAGAGGGACCAATGTGGGACTAAGATTGGACCAATGAAAGAAGGACACTTGTCATCATGTGAGTGGTTGATGCATGTGCAAGATTTGGGAAGAGTGCCCATGAGAGGGAGAATTTGAATTCAAATTTGAGAGTAAATGCTAAGTGGGGACAAGAAAATGAGCAATAAATGTAATGTTGGAGGGACAAATCAATCTGCCTTGACTAAAAATCGAGGGAATATTCCCCATAAAATGCCATGTTGATGGAAAAGGATTTAATAAATCAATAAATTGATTTATATGTGCAAGTGGCTAAATCTAGAGAATGCAAGTGGGTGAGATTAGCATTAGATCAAGATTAATTAGCTAGGATGATGATTAGGATGAGTTTGACCTCTTTGACTTAGATATTTGATTTATTTAAATCAAGAAGGATGGAATATGCATTATGATGGATGTTTGATTTATTTGATTAAAAAGGTTGATGATAAGTTTGATTTATTTGATTTAAGCTGATGACTTTAGGAGATTAATGAGATTACCTGATGAATGGATGAAGGTGAACCTGATTAACTGAATGAGTGGATGCACGTGAAGCCTGATTTACTTGATGAATTCATAATGCTAATTTTGCGTGTCTACAGCGGCCAAAGTTTCAACATTTGAAATGATTGTTTCTAAAGTGTTCATGTCTGATAGCTCATTGAGTGTCTCATAGATTCGACATACATTTCTCAATTTGTCTAAATTTCTATGAATAGATTTGTATATTGTTGGCATGTTTTGGTTTGGAAACAATGGTCACGGTGAAGGAGGATTTGGAGGGTTTTCATGTTGAGCAGGGATTTTAAGCTTGTTGATTCATAAAAAGTTTCAAAATTAACAATGATTTTAATGCTATAAAAAACCTATCAAATATCCTATTTTTCACTAAAATTGAAAAAAAACAATACAAAACCAATACAAAATTGAAGAAGAACATAAAAATCAAAAAATACCTATCAAATTTGATTAAATTAAGCAAGAAGAGGCACCTACGAATGGATATTTGAGTTGCGAAGCTAAAAACCTGTGTGGACTCTGCTAAAAATGAGCTCTCGAGTTTTTGCTTTTCATTTTATGAAACAAGAAACAAATATCCATTTCAAAACCGATATCTATTTCCTCTATGTAGTTTTTTTAATATATGGTCGAGTCCAGATCCTGACCATATATTAAAAAAGCTATGTTTTTTGAAATTTAAGATATATCACTATTTGTGGTATAATATTATTATATAATGTATATCAAATTATATAATAATATTATATTATATTATTTATAATATATATATTATATTATTTATAATATATATTATATTATTACATATTATAAGATTATAATATTATATTATAATATATTATACATAATGTATATATATTATATTATAGACATAATATACATAACAGGCCATGAGTCGCCATATTGCATTATATATTATATTATATTACATTATATATTATATTATATTATATATTATAATATATTATATTATATACTATATTATATTATATAATATAATATAATATATTATATTATATTATATATTATATTTATTATATTATATATTATATTTATTATATTATATATTATAATTATATTATAATACAATATAATATAATATTATTATAAAATAATATAATATAATTAATTTATTATAATATTATATAATAATATAATATAATATAATCATATAATATAATAAATTTAATATTATATTTAATATATTATAATATAAAATTATATAATATTTAATACTATATAAGTATTATAATATAATATAGTATTATACTATATTAAATATATTATAATATAATATTTAATTAAAGAAACATTATTATAAATATATATATATATATATATATATAATTATAATATATTATAATTTAATATCCAATGATAAATATATTAAAAAACATTAATATAAATATATTCAAAAATTATAATAATATATTAAATAAAAATATTGGTTGGCCTCAGACCCAATAGAATTTAAAAATTTAACCTATTTGAAATGGATATTCATTTCGAAACAAATATCTGTTTTGGTTTGATATTTGCTTTGGCAGTATGTACTTTCCACCCAAACCTACAAAAAGTCAGCGAAATTTCACATTTTTGGGCGAGTTAAAAGTGGCCTTTTTTTCATATCACCACATTTTGGACCCCCATGATCTTGCACAAATCCATCCATTTGAGTCAAGTACCTTCCATTCCAAGGACCATCTTGAGGTTATGCATATCAATCTATGTGGACCTTTGCCTACTTCCTTTCAAGGTTGTAAGTACTTTCAGTTGTTTGTGGATGATTTCTCTTGTAAGACCTAGATGTAATTTCTCATGAAGAAGAGTGAAGCCTTTTCCTAATTTCAAAACTTCTACCAGTGAGTTGTACGGGAGACAAGCAAATCTATTCTTCTCCTTTGCTCAGATCGAGTGGAAAATTCATGTCAAAGGAGTTCTTGGCATTCTTGAAGTTTCATGATATCAAACAACATTTAATTTTCCCCTATACACCCCAAAAAAATGGCATTACAAAGTGTTGCAATCAAACTATCATGGAGATGGCTCAATGCATTCTTTCCTTAGCTTAGTTGGAGGATTGATTTTGGGTAGAAGTAATCCAAATAGCTATGTATCTTCTCAATGGGGATCCTACAAATATATTGCAAGACAAGACACCCTAGAAGAGGTATGGAGTGGTTATAATCCTTCAAAATCTCATCTTAGAGTATTTGGTTGTACTACATATATGCATGTCCCAGTTAACAAGAGAGAGAAGATAGATCCTAAGAAACTCTAGTGCATATTTTTGGGGTATAGTACTACTTCAAAAGCTTATCATCTCATGGATCTTGAGACAAAATATTTTTTAGAGTCAAGGCATGGTATGTGATGAGTCATAATTTGACTTCTTACCACATAAGGAAGAGTCAACCACCTCTCATAGATTGCTCTCATAGTTAGATGATGAGAATGGAGATTCCTCTCAAAAAGAAGATGAACTACAAGGAGAGTTGTTTATTGATCTTGGTCCTTTGGAATGTCATTCTTCATCTTAGAAGCAACATCATTGTTTGAAATGGGTCCAAAGCACCATCAAGGAATCCCATCTAGATTCTCTTCCAAATCTCTCATCGAGAGTGAGAAAAAGAAGACAAGCAAGAAATAAGGTGAATCTTGCATTAATGAGTTCTATTTTCAATAGAATTAAACTTGATATAGTTTGAGAGGCCCTAAGTCAACCACAATGAAAGAAGGCCATGGATCTCGAGTATGATTCTTTGATAAAAATCAAACATGGGCATTTGCTGATCTTCTTGCAGGAAAGAAACCCATAGGTTGCAAATGGGTTTTCAAAACAAAATACAAGGAAGATGGATCCATAAAAAAATATAAAGCACAACTTGTTGGAAAGGGATATTCTCAACAAGAGGGCATTGATTATGAGGATACCCATACACCCACTGCAAAGCTGAAAAAAATCCTAGTTGTTTATGCATTGGAAGCAAAGAAAGGATGAAAGCTTCATTAGATGGAATCTATCAAGAGTGCTTTCCTAAATGGTGACCTATAAGTGGAAGTATACATGATCCAACCAAAAGTCTTCACTAATTAACATCATCCTCAAAAGGTATGTCATCTCATTAAGTCACTTTATGGGCTTATACAAGCCCCTAGGGCAAGGTACATAAAAATAGATGGTCACCTCTTGCAACATGGTTTCACTCGTAGCCGCTCAGACCCAAATTTGTATATTAAGAAGGTAGGCATAAAGATTTCCATTATTATCTTATATGTGGATGATATTTTGATCACGAGAAGCTTTCAAACAATCTCATTGATAATGTGAAGTATGATCTGAATAGATCCTTTGATATGACAAACTTGGGGCTACTTCACTATTGTATTGGCTTGGAGATATGAAAAATGAAGCATCACATTTTTATCTCATAGATGAAATATGCCAAGACACTACTAAATTTTTTTGGAATGTTGAATTATAAACCCATGTCCACTATAATGGAGAAAGTTTTGCAACTATCTCGATTCAAGGATTCACTGAGCAAGTAGATTAAACTCTCTATTGAAATCTTGTTGGAAGTATCATTTTCTTTACTTATACTAGACCAAATTTATGCTTTGCTATCAACTATCTTTCAAGATTTATGTAGGAGTAAAAGAAATTTCATTGGGTTATAGCTAAGCATGTTTTGAGATATGTTTGAGATACACTTGATTATGGTTTGGAATACAAGAAGAAACCCTAGTTCTTGCATGGATATGCCAACTTGAACTATGCTAGATTTGTTGATGATAGGAAGTCAACTACAGGATATGTTTTTCATCTTGGATCTAGACCTATTTCATGGATTAATAAGAAGCCAACTATTGTTTATCTCTCATCCAATGAGGCTAAATATCATTCCTCACAAGGAGTTTTATGTGAAGCGATTTGGTTACGTCAAATTCTAGGTGACATGGACATACCTGAAGAAAAGCCACCTATTATTTTTTGAGACAATCAAAGGGTGTTGAAGCTTGTGAATAATTCAGTGTTCATGAAAGAACAAAGAATATAGATGTTGAATGCCATTATATTCAAGAAGAATTCCTACACAATGTAATGTCTTGTATCCTAATTTTCCCTAGAATTCACCTATTGATCACAAATTGCCACAAATTAGGGTTATGTTTTCACCTTATTAAATAAATATCTCTTTAATGATGCAATCTTGGATTGGAATTTTGCATTCATCACATGAAAAATATATTTGAATATTTATATATGCTTGTTAGGGTTAGACAATTGCATCACATCCATAGGTTATCAACAAGAAAACATATTAGAATTTTGGGAGAAGGGACATGATGGGTCCACCCATAGCCATATACCAAGCCTAAGAGGGTGTACACCACAACCCTCCCACTTGGTGAATTTTATATGCTTTCCCCATCAAGGCCACAACTCTCGAAAGACACTTGCCATATTAAGGAGTTGGGTGGGGGTCGTAAGTGGGCTCTATTGAATCTCTGCATAACTACCACTCCACCCCAAGCCCATCCTACAAGATGGGTTTTAGACAATTAAGCACATCACCTACTCTATCAAAAGAAATAATTTATTAAACAATCTTATTATCATACAATAAATATGCATACATATGTAAATAATGATTACAAAAAAGATACACATGTGAATATAGAATATGTACATGGTAATAGCGATCTGTTGTGATGAACTGCGCTGATTCCTTTTATGTTCTATTATGTATGTGTTTTTACCTTAAATCGATGACATGTTCTTAACACTCAAAGGATATCATTATTGTAGATCAAAAAAATATGAAAATATTATCCATACTATATTAAAGCATCATAATTGCTTATAAGGTTCAATAATTGCTACAAGCATCATTATTACATAATTGTATATACTATATATATATATATAGTTATTTCATAATTGATCTCAATCTTCCCATGAACATATATATATTTATATATAAAGTTTATATATTTATTTGTATGTAACCATATTAAACTTACTCCCCTTATCATTTCTTTCCTTGTATATATCTCATCTTCTTCTTCACATATATTTCTTCTTCCACTTCTGAACCATATCATATTAATTTATCTGCTACCCATACTAAAAAATACTCATATTTTTATCCTTGGTTGTTGTTCATATAACTGCCTTCATATAAAAATGTATTTCTCCCCATCATCGTTCTATGTGAACTTATTTATATATATGTAACAATGTCCCATCTACTGATTATATCTTTGGAAGAATCATTGTTCTCACTAATCACACATACCTCAATCACTATGTTTTCTTTAGCACTCATAGGGATGTCGGCCAGCCTAAGACATATATTTCTCCTCAACAATGATGCTAAGACATGGGATTTTATGTGAGGAAGTCAACTTTATGCATTTTGATCATTAGGGAGTCGTCTGCCTCTTTAAATACCATTCTAATGATTGCTATTTTTGGCTAATCTAATTGCTGCTACTTATCCTCTTTATATTTATCTTTATATATTGGTCATTATTATATTATAATAATTATAATTATAGAATATTAAATTGTCAATTTTTATATTATATTTTAATAACATGAACAGCGCTTACTTGTTAATTTTGATGTTTGCGAACGGCGATTCACCTTGTTGTTCGCTGCTCCAAAAATCTGATAGATCCCCTGGAAATTTAAGATATTACTCGCGGTGATGATGTATGGGTTTCGGTTGTGATACTTTGATGGGAATTGGAAATTCTAAACCAAGTGATGGTGAGTTTGGTTATGTTTGACTCTGAGGGTAGCAGTGAGTACTTAGTCCCAATGTTGATGCTATCCTCTAAGTATGAGGACAATGTATTGACTAATATTCTTAAGTACTATTTCTCCATAACTCTAAAAAATCAAGAGTTGGAAATTGGAAAGAATCTTTAAGACAATTTTCTCTTATTATCCTTGGATTGAAATTTATTTTTATATTTGAGAAAAGTATTGTTTTTTTTTCTCTTGATTCATATAAACAATATCAATTTATTCCAAGGTTGGAAAGGTGAGAATATTCCTGGGATTTGTGGGTTATGGACACCTAATGTAACTTAGCATAGGCTTTAGGTAATAGTTTTGTTGTAGCTTGATTTGTAGAGCTACTCTAAACAAAAGACCCTTGGATGAAATGATCTACTCTAGAAATTACATATAGGAATGAATTTGGTCCACAAGGAAAGGTTCACTTAGATCAATTTTGTAGGTTACAAGGTAGATCATATGTGGTATGGACTTGATTGTACAATTTTCTCTTTATTAGAACAATTGTGCTCTTGCCTTGTGAAATTTTCTGATATATTGATTGTTTGATTTCTTCCTGAATAGATGAATGATGAATACTTATTGAATGTCAATGGATTGTTTCATCCCTTATTCATTTTTTGGAGGAGTCAACACCCTTCATGGTTACCCTTAATAGCAATACTTTACTCCCAAGTTTATTGTTAGAATTATTTCCTATTAATAGTTTGTTTGCAGGGGTTGGTTTCCCATTTTTACCATATTGTTGAGGGAGTTATAGTCATTCATATTTGAAGGGCCACCACCTTTCTAATATCCTTCTCTTACAAACTTAACATTCTATTCTCAATTGGATTCTTTAAATGGTAGTATAGATGAAACACTCTCCCCTTACATCACTAGTTTGAGTGAATCACACCTCTTCACTTCAAATAGTTACAAATCTTCATTATTGAATTTGGATAAATAATGATAATTCAAATTTAGATAAGTTATTTCGTTAGGGCTTCTCACTCCAGAAGCATTTTGACAGACAAATATTAATAGTTCCATAAATTTTAAGCATAAAGAACACATCTTGTTGAAGATATAGGAAGGATCACATAGATACATGTGATACATAAAGTATAAATATGAAGCACATAATACATATAGTATACACAAGAGGCATGAAGCATACATGAATACTACATGAAGTACACACACGAGTGTACGAAGTCACAAGGCATACATATGAATACATGAAGTTGTAAAGTATACACTCAAATATGTAAGTCACATGAATACACATATACACATGAGTGCACACAAGTCACAAAGCATGTAGTTTGCAAAGTATGCACTTGAGGTCACAAAGTGTATGAAAGGTATACACATAGTCACATGAATACATGTAGGTCACAAAGTAAACGCATGAAGTAAACTTCACAAAGTATACAGTTGCATACACATAAGTCACAACGTATATGTACTTGAATATATGTATGTCATAAAGCACACTCATGGATACATGTACGCCACAAAGTATTGTCATGAATACATGTAAGTCATGAAGTATACATATAGATTCATGTAAGTCACAAAGTATTCACATGAATACATGTATGTTGGAAAGTATACAACTTGAATACATGCAAGTCATAAGGTATACACTTGAATACACATAAGCCATAAAATATACACTTGAATACATGCAAGTAACAAGGTATACACGTAAGCCACATAGTATACACTTGAATACAAGGTATGCAAAGTATTCACATGAATACACATAATACATAAAGTATACACAGGAATCATGAAGCATACACACAAATACACGTAATACATGAAGCATACACATGAATATATATAATACATGAAGCATACATAGGAAGCACGAAGTATACGCGTGAATACACGTAATACATGAAGCATACACATGAAGCATGAAACATACTCATGAATACTCGTAATAGATGAAGCATACCCATAAAGCATGAAGCACACACATGAATACACATAATACGTGAAGTATACATAGGATGGCGAGAAAGATTCTTTGATACCACTGTAATGTCCCCTATCGTGATTTTCCCTATAATTTTCCTATTGATCATAAATTGCCACAAATTAGGGTTAGGGTTTCACCTTATTAAATCAATCTCTTTAATAATGCAATATTGGATTGGAATCTTGCATTCACCACATGAACAATATATGTGAATATGTATATATGCTTGTTAGGGTTAGAAAATTGCATCACATCCATAAATTATCAACAAGAAAATATATTAGAATTGTGGGAGAAGGGGCATGATGGATCCATCGGAAGCCATATACCAAGCCTAGGAGGGCGTATACCACAACCCTCCCCCTTGGCGACTTGTATCTACTTCCCCATCAAGGCCAAGAATCTTGGAAGACACTTGCCATCTTGAGGAGTTAGGTAATGGTCATAGGTGGGCTCTATCCACTCTCTAGCTAACTACCACTCCACCCTAGGCCCATCCTACAAGATGGGTTTCAGATAGTCAAGCACATCACCTACTCTATCACAAGAAATCATTTATTAAACAATATTATTATATAAACAATATGCATACATATGTAGATAATGATTGTAGAAAAGATACACCTAAATATAGAATATGTATGGTAATAGTGCTTTGTTGTGATGAATTGTGTTGATTCCTTTTATGTTTTGGTCTATATGTGTTTTTCCCTTAAATCGATCATTTGTTCTTAACACTCAGAGGATATCATTAGTGTAGAGAGAAAAAAAAACTATTATCCATACTTATATTAAAGCATCATAATTACTTATAAGGCTCAATAATTGCTGCAAGCATCATTATTGCATAATCATATATATATATATAATTATTTCATAATTGATCTCAATCTTCCCATGAACATATATATTTATATATATATTTATTTGTATGTAACCATATTAAACTTACCCCCCTTATCATTGCTTTCCTCGTATATCTCTCATCTTCTTCTTCACATAGATTTATTCTTCCACTTCTGAATCATATCATATTAATTTATCTACTTCCCATACTTAGAAATACTCCTCATGTTTCTATCCTCAGTTGTTGTTCATATAACTTCCTTCATATAAAAATGTATTTCTCCCCATCATTGTTCTATGTGAACATATATATATATATATATAATGATGTCACATTTGCTGATTATATCTTTGGAAGAATCATTGTCCTCACTAATCGCACATACCTCAATCACTGTGTTTGCTTGGGTGCTCATAGAGAAGTTGACTAGCCTAAGACATAGATATTTCTCATCCGCAACGACGCTAAGACATGGACTTTTATGATAGGAAGTCAGTTTTATGCATTTTGACCATTTGAGAGTTGGTTGCCTCTGTAAATACCATTCTAATGATTGCTATTTCTAGCTAAACTAATCACTACTACTTATGCTCTTTATATTTATCTTTATATTGGTCATTATTATATTATAATAATTATAATTATAGAATATTAAATTGGAAATTTTTATATTTATATTTTAATATTTATCTTGTTATTTGTTTTATTTATTCATTTTAGTGTTGCAATTGTGGGGGCATGAAACACCACCACATTCAACTCCATTATTGCCCAATAGATTCTCATATAGCTGATATACTCACCAAGTCTCTTAGCAAGATAAAATTTGAATTGTTTTGGGGGTAAATTTGTAAGAACAATGTAATAATGGGGGTAATGTTATCAAAACATTTATTTACATTGTTAGTGATAGTGAGTATACAGTTCCGATATACAATTTCACTGTCTTCAGTTAAATCAACTACTCCTTCCTTGGTTCCAAGCTTGTATAAAGGTGATTGATGCTCATTGAATAAATCGTCAAGCTTTGTGATCTTGACCTATTATGTTGGATTCAATTGTAGTTGTAATATAAAATTCAAAATATTTGACATGTTTGTCCTATTGATGAGTTGATGGGATCAAAACAAAATCATGAGAAATAGTTGAATAGAGTAGTTGGTTCTACCATTGAACATGAATTCAAATAAAAAGTTTCAATTAGCAGTAGTAGAGGAAGTGGAAAATTTAATTTTAATAGAGACAAAGGAAGAGATTTGCTAAGAGAAGGAAAAATAACCACATTTCCTGATAGCAAAAGATCAACTACAAACATAAATTCTCTACTAGAAGTAGAAGATGTAGAAGCAACAACCACAATCACTCTCAGGGTCAAAGGTATGATAAATCCCAAGCTTAATGTCCTTACTCTAATAAATTTAGACATTATGCAAATGAGTGTAGTAAGAGGAAATTTGACATGTGTAAAAAATTCAAATTTTTGTAGAGGAAATTAAACTAAAAATGAAAGTAGTGGTTCAATGATTATACTAGCCATGAAGCTCAAGAAAGTATAAAATATGTATGATTTCTAGATAGTGGATGTACTAACCATATGACTAGACATAAAGATATGTTTGTAAACATAGATAAATCTGTCAAGTAAAAAATAAAATTAGAAACTGATAACAAAGTGTTAATTATGAGTAAATGAAAATAAATAAATTTCAAGGTGTTTGTTATGTTCTTGGATTCAAATATAATTTAATGAATATCAAACAACTTGAACAACAAAGATATATATTTGTTTTTGATTAATATGAAAAATATGTGATCATGGATAGAAGTCCAAGTAATAAATTCTTTGTAAACATTGAAATGGAAAATAATAGAATGTTTCCCTTAAAAATTCAAGATGAATTTTTAGTTGCATATGCTCAAGATGTTGCTATAATTATATTAGTATTTTCATTTGAAGTTCACATCAAAGACCAATCTTAGCAAGTTGGCATTTAAGGTTTGGACACTTAATTTTTAGTGGTTTGAATGTATTACAAAAGAAGAATCTAGGTAAATGGTTTGTCATTTGATAGAACAACCAAATATAATTTATGAAGGTTATATTCTAAGGAAGCAACATAGAAAGTCATTTTACATTAAAAAATTCATATCAATATAAGAATACTCTTGATATTATTCATTCATATTTCTGTGAAGTATGCAAACATCTTCTATTGGTGGAAGTCTATGTGTTTTGACCTTAATTGAAGATTTAGTAAAAATATTTGAGTTTAATTTTTGAAATTAAAGTAAAAAAAATTCACTTATTAAACGATTTCAAAGCCACGGTTGAAAAAAATTGGTAGTTTCATAAAAGTATTGGGAACAGATAGAAAAAAAGAATATATGTTAAATATATATTTTAAATGTTTACATGATAGGTGGACTTAATAACTGGTTTACTTCTAGACATACACCACATAAAAATGGAATTAAAGAAAGGAAACACCAAACAATCATGGAAATGGCCATAATCATGTTGAGGGCTAAAAATTTGTCTAACGAATATGAGGTAGAATTTGTGGCTTGTGTAATTTATATTTTGAACTATTCCCCCACAAAAACTGTAAAAGATAGTGTATCTCAAGAAATATCAAGTAGATATAAGAAAGATATTTCTCATTTAAGAGTCTTTGATTGGGTGGCATATACTCATGTACAAAAAGAGAAGAAGGAAGAAATTAGATGAGATGAGAGAAAATATACTTTTAAAGATACAATGAACAAACAAAATGATACAAATTGTATAATTTAATCACAAAGAAAATAATCAACAGATATGTTGAGTTCATTGAAGAAGAACCATAACATACTAATATAAAAAATAGTAAATACTGTGACAACAATACATCCAAACCCAGTGAAATCATCAAATGAAAATGTATTCTAAGTAGTCTTCTTTTTCTATAAATTCTTGAATATGAGGAACACCTGGTAGTCCTATTCCGTAAAGAACCACTACAACACCACCTTCTTATTCACCCATAACCTAGAAGCCCTCAAGACGTTGCCCAAGTGACACCTCGAGAATTGTTGCCTTTATCCTATAATATATCATTTTGGCAAAGCATTAAATATAAATAGTTCCTTATTCAGAACTATATAAATCGTGACACCCTCAAGAATTGTTGCACTTTATCTCCAGTTTAGCCAGACCTTATTAATCTATATAGTTTCTAACCAAAGAAAACAAATTATTCTTATGTGCTGTGTGTAGTCTGTGAAGATGACAACTTTCTAGCAATTATTATTTAGAAACTATTTTACTGATGTTTTATTGGCTCAACATTTCAGGGTTGTATTGCCCACATCACGTTGTTCAAGGTGAAAATTAATCTTTGTCATTAATTTCTGCTGTTCTTTTACTTTTTGGAAACAAGAAATTCTAGTTTATGGATTTCTTGATTAGTCTGAACTATATTCTTGAAACTGTAAAGCTTTATAAATCACCAAATTTTTAAAATAAATGTTTTATTTGACCTTGAAGTGAGTGAAGAGGAGGCTTGTCAATACATTTGAGATAGAGTGGTTGCCTATGCTCTGGCAAACAAGAAAAGGTGAGTGTAATGAGGAGTATGCGGACACTGTACAAGATCCTCTATGATTTTGGTGGTTAATCTTCTTACTCTTCTTGTTCTATTTCCATAGGTGTTTTTTTTTGGCACCACTTTCTATTGGAAGCTTTTAGACTTTGCTAACTCCAGCTTCTATCCTATGGTGTGTCTTTTTAACATAACCATCGCTGTCTGCTCGCATTTAATCTTGACAATCTTTTCTTTCAATTTACGATATTGAAAATATGTTTTTATTAATTGTTAATCTTCTTTCTCTTTAAATCGGTCAGTATATTGATGTAATTGCACTTACGTTCTTTTAGTTTGTTGGAAAAAAAGTTGTCTCTAAATTTCTGTTTTAATATTTGTTTAAAGAATTAAAATTTTCATTGTAAGTTTCATATATAATGTGTTTGAAATAAGAGTGTCATTATGTTGTAATGTTTTTGTCAATTATTTTCGTTTGTTTTGTGTAGATTTTCTTGTATGGAATTTAATATTCATATAATAATAATTCAATTTTTTGTTTATTACTATATTAACTTTTTAGTGTTTTTTCTATTTCATCAAATTAGTATTAGAATCAAGCTATGAAATTTTCTAGATTAGTTCAATCATAGTAGATGCAAAAAGTAGCCTTACCAAACCTCACATCCCTATTTTTAAAGGAAAACATTACAATATCTATAATATTAAAATAAAGCCCTTGTTTGTCATAAAGATGTGGGAGATGTGGTCAAAACTAGGTTTCTTGAAACAACTAACCAAGAAACTTACAATGCTTGGATAAGTATAGAAAGACTTGTTGAGAAAAAACAAAAGTATGTGAAAGCTAGGTTTATCATTCATCTTCCCAAGAGTTGTAGTAGAAATAAAATGTAAACAAGTGTGGGAGAGCTTAAAAATAACATATCAAGGTACAAGAATGGTTAAGATGCCTAAGTTACAAATGCTTAGGATATATTTAAAAAAAAATAGATATGGAAGTTTTAGATTCTATAGATGTATTTTTTTACTTATATAATAGGTGTAGTAAACCAAATTAAGCATCATGCTTAGACATTAGAGGATCAAATATTTGTGGAAAAATTCTTAAAATCCTACGTAGTATGATTAATTCGATTGTAGTTGGAATTAAAGAGTCAAAACATTTAACATACTTTTCCTATTGATGAGTTGATGGGATCAAAATAAAACCATGATAAAAGGTTTAATATAATATTTTGTTCTACCCTTGAACATGATTTCAAATTACAAGTTTCATTCAATAGTAGTAGAGGAAGAGGAAAATTGAATTTAAGTAGAGGTAAAGGAAGAGATTTGCTAAGAGAAGGAAGAATAACCATGTTTCTTGATAGCAAAAGATTGACTACAAAAATAAATTCCCTACTACAAGTAGAAGATGTTGCATTTGATGCCATTGATGTCAATAGAGTCTAGTAGTGTGGAGGGTTGTGGAAGGTTGTATGTGATGATTATAAGTGTTGTGAAGTGTTAGACATAATGATGAATGTCATGAGCATGATGTACACAGTTGTGCTACATCTCCTAATGCTCATGAAAAGGTGAGTGTTCTTATGAAGAAGTTGCAGTTTCTTCATGTTGATGAAGAGATCTATAATTATTTTCTATGTTGTTCTGAATATTGTATTTAGTGTCCTTTGATGTAAAGCATTGCATAAGATATGAAATAAAGTATGAAAGGTTTTCATACAGTCAATGGATTAGGAAGTTATACTGAAGAAGCTCAGGAGAATGCTTCACATTCCTCCGCATTTGAAGATATAGCCTTGCAGTTTGGAAGTTGGACAAATACAAGTGTGAAGTATGTATGTTCCTATTTTCAAAGCTTATAAGTTACCACAAAATTTTCTAGAGCTAGCAGAATGAAGTTTGTGCTATTGTAGTAAGGAAGGATTAGAGGAACGCTCCACATTTCTCCACATTTGAATATGTGACCTTGCAGCTTGGAGGATAAGCTCATTGTAGCATCGTAAATTGTCACACATGAAAATTTCACATTATGTTTGGTTCCCCCCTTAAATTATTGGACCTAATTGAGTATTTAATTTCCTAAATTATGCATCCTATGGCCTATTTTTGACAATTTCCAAGGAATTGCAAGCGATAATCAATTGCATTTAACTTATACATTTCCTCTCACACCAATTGTCCTGGAAAATAGGTCTAGGCCACTCACACCTTGGGCGTGGATGTCCTCCTATTTTCCTTCCAAATTGAAATATGTTGGTTTTGGCACTTTAATATTTGCAATTCAAGTGTCTAAAGTTGACTATTAGGATTTCATTTTTTGGAAATTGAATAAATGCTTATAAATACCTAGTTATTGCATCATTTTTAAATCTAATAAGAGCTATCTAGGAAAATCATTGGAGAAATTATTGTCAAGAGCACTATTGAGCAAGTCAAAAGTAGCATCTTAGAGCTTTATTGTAGCAATTCAAGATCCTAGCATCATGTCAAATTCTATGTGAGTTATGTATGTTCATGTTATCATTGTTCTATGAAGGCTAACACTTTTTTAGGTCTCCAAGAAATTCATTCATTCATAAAATCAAACAAAGCAAGATCCAGGTCCTTGCTCAAGTGATGTACATGACTTCAGTCATTCAAGGAAGCCATTGAAGGGTGGTGAGTTGCAACACTTTGAGATTTCATCATTCCTTATTATCCATTATCATTTCATCATTGATATTGTCATTATGGAAGTGGAAAAATTTACACAAAGTTTGACTGAGGCAAGCCCCTAAATGACCCAACATCTCTTCTCTTTATGAATGTGCTGATCTTAGGTTTGAAGAGGATTGAAAGGACCTTGAAGGAAAATTATTCATTGTTACATTTAAAACCCTACATCTTGTCAACCCATGAAAGTCAGTTACAAAAATATCCAATAGTGTTTTGTAAGATTTGCAGGTGGGAATCCAAAGCTTAGATCCGACATCAGAGGATTACGAAAATAGATCCAAAAAATCTCTACAAAGACACTCATGTGCCTTGGGCATGAATTTCCTCCAAAATCATGCTCATATTTGAACCACAAGTGGATAATGTCTTGCTCTATCCTGCTCAATTGTTCTAATTTTCCTGTGACTTTCTATTTTTTTTGTATTTACATAAAAACAACAAATAGAACTATTAGTCTAGTTAGATCTTTACATTTCATCATTAGGACATTTCCAAATTTGGTTAGGGGTGGGTTGACTCACCTTTCAGATTGTAAGTCAATCACATAAAACCTAAAGGGCTCGATAAAAATGTGTTTCAGGGAGTTATAGATTATTTTGGGTTGTAGCCCATAAAACCTATTGTAAATTTTATTTTATTTGTGAGACTAGATTTGGATAGTAGATCCAAGTAGCTTGCTCATCGTGGTTTTTCCCTTGTATTTTTTTATGTAAATATGGTGTTATGGTTGTGTTCTTGCACTTTTGAATTGTATTTGATATCTATCTGTTTAAAGTAGTAGGAAGTTTTGGTGGATAAAGTTGAATTTCTAATAAATTGTGGTATATACTGATTCATCCCCTCTTAGTATATCAATGTGTTCTAAAAATTAGTATTAGAGATGAGTCCCTCGGTGCAACCTAATAGTTGAAGGTAGATCTTGGATTAAAACACGACTCAGAAAGAGTCCTTTTTTAAAGCACCTATATTTGATGGAATCAACTATTCCTTCTAGAGTGTGAGGATGAAAGCCTATCTCACTTTGCTAGGGTATGATGTTTGGAGATTTGCAAAGGATGATTATACTGAACCCACTCATCATATTATAGATGCGTTCATGCAAAGAAGACCCATGAAAACAATGCTATTAAATCAAAGAATTTTATCCTAAGTGGGTTAAAATTTTTAGAATTTTTTAAGGTGTGTAGCATCATAAATTGTCACCCTTGATAATTTCACACCATGTTTTGCTCCCCTTTAAGTTATTGAGCCTAATTGGGTCCCTAATTTCCAAAATTATGCATTCCACAGCCTATTTTAAATACTTTCCAATAATTTGCAAGCATAATTTACAAATGCTCTCATTTAATAATTTGTCCCTAACACTTTAATTTTTAGAAAATAGGGATGGGACATTGACACCTAGGGTGCCTATGTCTCCCTATTTTGGCTCCAAATTTAAATATGTTGGTGTCAAAATTTTATTATTTGAAATTTAAATGTCTAAAGTCGGCTGTCAAAATTTAAGTTTTGGGAAATTAGAATAATAGCATATTATAAATACCTAGTTATTGCATCATTTGAACATTAAGTGAAAACAAGCATTCATGGGAAAAAAATATTTTCAAGATCAATCAAGAGCAAGTCAAGAGCAACATTTTTAGAGATTTATTACAACAAGTCAAGATATAACATCTTGTCAAATCTTATGTGAGTTCATGTGTGTTCATGTTATCATTATTTTGTGAAGGCTAACACTTGTTGTAGGTCTCCAAAGCAATTCAAGAATTCAAGCAATTCAAACATTCAAGCAAATCAAGCGAGAAAGATCCAAGACCTTGAGGTGATGTGTATGACTTCAATACTTTAAGGAAGCTATTGAAGGGTGGTGATTTGCGACACTTTGTGATTTCACCATTCCTTCCTATTCATTATCATTGTATCATTGGCATTACCATTGTGGAAGTGGAAACACTAACATGAGGTTTGACCAAGGAAAGCCCCTAAAATGTAACAACATTTCCTCTCCTTGTGAATATGCAAATCTTAGGTGTTTTGAATATTGAAGGAATCTTGAAGAAAATTTATTCATTAGCGCATTCAAAACCCTAGGCCTTGACAACTCATGAAAACTCAATTATAGAAATATCCGATAGTGGTCCAAAATTTTTGAAGATGGGAAACATAAGTGAAATCTGACATCAGAGGACTACAAAAGAAGATCTAAAAAAGGAGTATGTGCAGGATCATCATGGAAAAAATAAGCCCTTAAGTGGCGAAAAATTAAAAAAAATAGAGTTAGGCAACTTGATGTAAAAATTTGAATAAGTTATATATATTATAAAAAGAAAAAATCTATTTTTGAAATTTGGCAGTATTAGTTAAATTTCAAAGAAAAAATAGAAGTTTGTTTTTTACCACCATAACCACAAAATAATAATATTCTTTTTATAAGATTTTAGATATAAGTAGAGGACTCATGTCCCATGTGATGCATTATTTTTGTAATTTTTTCCAAGTAAATAATTAATTATGAATTTTTTATTACAACTTTTAAAAAATAAAAAACTTCGTATGTTTGACCACCTTAACTTGGTCAAAACTTCATGAAATTCATTTTTTTTAATCCTATAGTATGCAAGCATAGAATGTGACACATGTTTCAATTAAAAATGTGATACCGTTTGAAAGCTATAGATTTTCAATTAGCCTATCAATCAAGACTTTAGTCATAATTCAAATAAAAATGAATAATAATTATTTATTAAATTCAAAGTAAAGCATAATTTATATTGGTGGAAGGCTGAGAATCTCCTTTAAAAAGTTCCCTTTTCGTTTCATCAATTTTGGGTAAAAAAAATATGTTAGCCACATACCCTACACATATCGCCACTTTTTGGCCCATCATGATCTTGCACATACCCAAAGACCTACTAGGATAGTGGTTCCCTCAAAGGAAACACCCTCAGAAATCAAGCTCAAATTTGTACCACAAGTGCACAGTTTCCTTAGTTTATTCTTATGGTTTGATTTTTCATATGATATTTCAAATCAACTATGTCTATATTAAAGTGGTTATTTGCATCATTAGGTCAATTGAATCATTACATTTCATCATTAGGACATTTCCAAATTTGGTTAAGGCCTAGTTGACTCACCTATTAGGTTGTAATTCAATCACATACCTTGTCCAAATCCATCAAACCCCATTCCATCATTGCATTCCCATTCCATTTCCATCCCTTCCATTATTTCAATGAAATATTGAGGCAAAGGTATCAAAACCTAAAGTGAAAACTCAAAGTTTTCCCTTTCCCTACATTTCAAGGTGGTGCAGTGCAATATAGCTAAGGAGATATGGGATAAGCTAAAAAATATCTATGAAATAAATACAAGTCTAAATCAAGAAAAATTACAATGTTATAGAACAACATTTGAGAATTTGAGGATGGAAGAGCGTATGTGCAGGATCATCATGGAAAAAATAGGCCCTTAAGTGGCAAAAAATTTAGAAAAATCAGAGTTAGGTAACTTGACGTAAAATTTTGAATAAGTTATCTATATTATTTTAAAAATATGTAAGAATAGAATTTGTAGAAAATTGAATGTAGTTTCTAAACTACTAGGTTTGTTTAAAAACCAAAAAAAACTATTTGGTGAAAATTTGAAATTTCAATGTAATGGTACTTAAATTTCAGGGAAAAAATAAGAAGTAGGTGTATGTATGACCACCCTAACCACAATAAAATGATACTATTTTTTTATAAGATTTTAGATATAAGTAGAGGACTCATGCCCGGATGTGATGCATATTTTTTGTAATTGTTTTCCAAGTAAATAATTAATTATGAATTTTTTATTACAAATTTTTTAAAAATATAAAAACTCATATGTATGACCACCTTAACTTGGTCAAAACTTCATGAAATTCAATTTTTCTTTTTTTAATCCTATAGTATGTGAAGCATAGAATGTGACACATGTTTTGGATTCAAAAAATATTATACCATTTGAAAGCTATAGATGTTTTTCAATTAGCCTATCAATAAGGACTTTAGTCGTAATTTGAATAGAAAATGAATAATAATTACTTATTAAATTCAAAGTAAAGTATAATTTATATCAATGGAAAGCTGAGAATCTCCTTTAAAAACCCTTTTCGTTTCATCAATTTTGGGTAAGAAAATAGTCACCAGCCACATACCCATCATATTGCCACTTTTTGGCCCATCATGATCCTGCACATACCCAAGAAGAGGAAAAAATTGCTATCTATTTGCTTTGGGTGGATGAAGTAGTCAATGGAATCAAAGGACTAGGTGAAGAAATAACTAATTCAATGGTTATGAAGAAAGTTCTAAGAACTCTCCCTCATCAATTTGATTCAAAGGTTTATGCCATTGAAAAAGCCAAAGATTTGACAAAACATACCATGGAAGAGCTGTTTGGATCTCTCACCACCTATGAGATGAGAAATGAAGTTTAATGTACACACAAAGGAGAAGCTTCTTTCAAAGTTGTGAAGAATGAAGGAACGTCTAGTTCACACAATGAATTTGAGGAAGAAGAAGCAAACTTTGTGAGAAAGTTGAAGAAGGGATCAAACAAGTATAGAGGTAAATTACCTTTTAGATGTTTTAAATGTGGAAGAATTGGTTGTTATGCATATAAATTTCCTTTTGGAGAAAATGAAAATAGTAGAAAGGGTTTTAAAAGTAACAACATCAAGAGGAACCTTCTTTCCAAAGAAGATAATTACAGCTCCTCAAAAGAAGTAAATCACTACTCATTAGATGATGATGGAGGAGAATCCATATTCATGGACATGGTTATATCTGATGGTTCAAACAAGAATGTGGATGAAGAAGAAGGTGAATTTTGTTGGAAGATTGTCATTGATGATGTTGTCCGGTGACATGAGCATGGTATGTAGCATGGTATGTATATTTTGCATGATCCAATGTTTTTATTGATTCCAATATGGTTGTGGATCATTCTATCATGCTTTTGAAGTATTTTTGAAGATATTTGTACATGATAAGTTGGTTTAAAAATTATAGCTACCTATAAAAATGCCTAAGTATTAAATCTTCCAGTACAGTGGTTCAGTGCGTCATTTTTTGGGTCCACACTCCACCAAAATTAGAGATATCGCTTTATGATTCTAACAAAAAAATTGTGATTATCAAATGCATCTAGATCTAATAGTCTTCTTTTGTTTATTGAAGTATGTTGGAAGATATGAATGACAAAGTTTAGTTTTGTACATATTGCAATTATTTTTCTATATAGAGTATTGGTGTGGGAGATTTTACATTCCTTTGCAGATGGTTATTTTGAGTTGTGATGTTGAAGATAAGTTGTTGCATGTTATGTAAGTGGGAATTCCTGATGAGATCAAATTTTGAGTTCCTCATGTGGCGAATCGGGTAAACAGATGAAGGTTTTTGTGTTTAGATCTTATTTGGGGTTGACCTAACACATTTGAAGGTTTAATATGTGTTGAAATCTTATGTAAGACCTATGTTGGGTCCATCCCAACTTATCTTGAGGTAATTTTAATTTTGAATTAAGGCACAAGATGTTGGTGAAATTTTTTGAGGATGACAAGTTCAATTTTGTGTGTTACTTCCAATTAGGCCTACCTAATTGAAGTTACACTTGATGGGTATATAAATAGGAGATTGATTTTGGTGTTTTGGAGGAGTGATATGAGTGATATGTAATAGATGACATGTATAGTGTTCCACCTACATGTGTGTGATGTGAATTTGATTAGAGTTGTGTGAATTGTGTAAATTTGGAGTAGAGCAATGCATTGATCTAGAGCAGTGCAAAGATTGTTTTTTACTTCATTGGAACTATAATCTAGCATATTATAGGTATAATTGTAATAGTTCAATAGGTTGTGAGCCACCCCTTCTTCTATTTTATTCTCTATGGGCAATGAGTCCACTAGACAGTGAGTCCACCTGTAGTGAACATTTCTGTAGTATACTATATTTAGATATAATATATTGTGAGTTAGTTCACTCACCGTGGTTTTTCCCATTTTGGGTTTTCCACATAAAAATCCTAGTGTTCATGTGTTATGTGATCTTGTGGATGTTTCATGCTTTCATTCATTAGTACAGTTGATTTTTTTTTGATAATTGGATGAATAATGTTTGAATGGTTTAATAGAATACTAATTCAGCCCCCTCAGTATTCCAGGTGTTCAACAATTGGTATCAAGGCTTGGATCCCTGGAAGGAGATTGACTGCTTTGGGAAGATCTTGGAGATTGAACACATGATTGATAGAAATTTTCCTATTCCTCCAGAAGAGATTCCTACTATCGAATACATAGAAGAAGATTGCATGATTGACAAAGAACTCAAATTTACTCTTGAATATCTTAACAAAGTTGAAGATGAAAATAGAGATTTGAAGGAAAATCTTAAAGAGGCAAATGAGTGCATCAGAAAACTAAGAGAGCATATCAAGAAGTTTAGAGAAAGGCATAAGGAAGTAAATGAACAATTGAAGAAAGGAAATGAAGATCTCATTGGACTAAAAGTACAAGTGGAAGAAAAGAAAAAAGTTGAGGAATGTCTAAGTACAATGGTGGAAAGTAAATCTAATGAATGCATAAGAATTGAACAAGAAGTGGTAAATCTAAGATTAGATCTGGAGAAGGAAAGAAGTCATGAAGAAAAATTCAAGACAAGTTCTACAATGCTTGATGAGTTGATTGCAGGTTAGAAAGCATCTAAAGAAAAAGGTGTTCTAGGACTTGAAAAAGGAGAAAGATCAAAAACAACTTAGATGCCTAATGCAGAAAAGAAGATCAATGAACTACAAAAGACTGAAGACAAGAAGAACAATGGCAAGATTCAGAATCAAAGAAACAATGCTAGAAGACCCCTTAACAGATAACCAAATGCTCAAAGGTACCCATCTTTCAATGGTATTTTTTATTCTTGCAATAAATATGGACATAGAGCAATGGAATGTAGAAGCAAAATGAATTATAATGCTCCATTCTTTGCTGGTCAATGTTATATATGCAAAAAAATTGGACATAGAGAAAATAAATACAAAAGTCAAATGGTGAATGGATATAACAATGGTAGAATTATTCAATCTTTCAATGGTTACTGTTATACATGCTATGGATTTGGACATAAAGCTAATCAATGTAGATCCAAAATGAATGGAAGGAATAATTCTCAAAGAAATTTCATATGCAACAATTGTAGTAGGCCTTGACATATTACTAAATTTTGTAGAAGTAGAAATACAAGGAAGGATAATTAGGTAAAGAAGAATGAACCAATCAAAAATACTGATCTGATTAAAGTAAAGAAGGAAATGGAAAATATCTAGAGAAAGAAAGAAGAGAACAAGGATAAGGGAGAAATTGTACCATCCTCCAGTGTAGATGTTTCCTCTGGTAACTAAGACTATAGTTATGGCTTCGGGAGAGCTTTAATGGATATATGATATCCCTCACTAGAAAAGAGATGTTGAAGCTACAAAAAGATGATATGTCATAAAGAATGGAATGCTTAATCTATTGAAGAAAATTGCAGAAGGAAAAATGCTAATGTGAAGATTTGCAAAGCTTGAGAAGTTGACAGTGTGTATAGTTTTTAGGGTTACCAACTTTATGATTTGAAGCATTTATTGTAGAATTCGATCAAATCAAAGAGTCAAAAGTGAATTTTATAAGGAAAATGCATTTCATCAAATGGATTTGAAGCAAAATAGAGGAGCAAGAAGTGAACTTGAAGAGTTCAAAGCGTCTCCACATTGCAAAGTATCAAAACCATAGTTTGTCAAGTAGAATAAAAGGTAGTTAGCAATCCTTTCATATTCTAGTTTTCTGAAATTATCATTTGAAAGAAATTTGAATGAATTGGCGACACCGAAAGTTGTAGAAATCTCATAGAGACCACAACCTAAGTTTAAAATATATTTTGCTAGACCCTTAGAATATGATCCCTTAGGTGCATTTTCACATATACCTTACGAGGTTCTACCAACTGCAGACATTAGGGAATACATTCATGGTAGTACAAATGAACACTCTCCCAAAAAATTACTGGACTTATGGATAGATGAGTTAGTTGGGGATGATTACCCTTTAATGCTAGAGTAAAAAGTCCTAACTGAGAAGAAATTAGATGTATGACATTGGTTTTCAAAATTTAGCTATGAAGAGAAGTGAATCAGAATGTCCCTAAGAAGCATTCACAACCAATTTATGTGGATTACTAGCCCTCATATGATTACTGAGTAATTAGAGAGATAACCAATTTATGGTCCACTTGACCGGTTCCAGTCTTGAAGTCCACCAAGAACAAGGATCTAATGAAGAGAACCAGTGCTACATTTGATCAAAGAGCCCTCATAGTAAACCCTATCAAAAGCTCGACAATTAGATATGCAACTATGATTATTGGATACAAGATTTACTATACCAATAGAGAAAATTTGGTCTTTGCCACCACAATTCATGTGGAACAGGAAATGGTTGAGAAAAATGTTGATTATGACCTCTATGAGTTGCTCTAGCAATAATTGATGGATAACTTGAAGGAGATAAAGAAGAAGTATGTATTCAGGTATGGAACATTGGTGATATGCTCACTTTTCTACTTCTTGAAAGAAGTTCCTATGGTTGGGGAAGTTGAGAATTCTTGGAGATAAGAATTCTCAAAAGATGTATCATATGAGAGGTCTTGGAGGTAAGAATTCTTTGGGTGATGCCCTTGTAGAATTATTTGCAATATTCCAAAGAAGAATGAATGAGAGAAAGAGAATTCCAATAAGTGTTGTGAAGATATACATAAATGAAATTACTTTTTTAGTCTCCACTAATTTTTGTATAATGGAAGAAGTTGAACCTAGAACCATTCCTAATTAAAGAACAAAAATTCCTAATTAAAGCAAAGACAAATGAATGCACAAATCTTGTGAAAGCAATCCTTTTACTCAAAAATGAATTAGAGAAAGAAATGTCTAGAAATTTGGAAGAAGTATATCTCATTCCAATCAAGCCTCAAGGAAGACCTTTCCAAGAAAAAAAGTTTCTCCAAAAATAGATTCAATCATATATTTTTGGTTATTGTTTCATCTACAATAAGTATGGTCACAAGGCTATGGATTGCAAAGCTATTAAAATGAATAGAAGAAATTTTGTAAGTAGAAATTATCTTGTTTCACTAGTGGATGTCAATGTGATATGTCAAATCTACAACAATTTTGGACATATAACAAAATATTTCAGAAGTGGATTAGAAAAATACAAAATTCATAAGGCATATATATTATTGAGCAAGTCAAGGAAAATGACACAAATAATGAGGTTGAAAATTCAATGGTTGTCCAAACATAATTTCATGCTCAAGGGAAAATAAATCTCTAGGTAATAGATAGTGGATGTTTAAGTCACATGACAAGTGAAAAAAGGAAATTCATAAATCTTGTTAAGTGGAATGGCAGATCAATCAAGTATGGAGACTTGATTCATCTATAAAGATTTGTGGAAAGGGGACCATAAGTATTGATTGAAAATTTAGGAAAAAAGATGTTCTCTATGTAAAACGTCTCAAGCACAAACTTCTTAGTGTAATTCAAATGTGTAGCAAAGGATACAATCTTATATTTCATGATCAAGGGTGTGAAATTAGAAGAGTAAACTCTGGTAAATTAGTGATAGAATGATCTAGGAAATAAAACAACTTTTACAACCTAAAAGGTGTTAATGGAAGAAGCTATATTCTAGGATAGACAAATGAATGCTGGTTGTGGCACAATAGGATGGGACACATTAACTTTGATAACCTTGTGAAGATCAGCTCCATGTAAACAGTAAGAGATATGCCAAAGATTATCAAGCTTGAAAGAACCTTGTGTAAAGAATGTCAGATTGGGAAGCAAATAAGGATAAGATTCAAGACCATGGAGTATTCTTCTACAAGGCCACTAGAACTGATTCATATTGATTTATGCAGAACTACTAGGATAAAGAGTCTCCTAGGTGAAAGGTATTTTATGTTGCTCATTGATGATTTCTCTAGGATGACATGGGTTACATTCTTAAAAGAAAAATCAGAAGCTTTTAGTAGGTTTAAGATTTTAAATTCAATGGTTGAAAATGAAATGAATGCTAGAATCAAGTGTTTAAGATATGATAGAGGTGGTGGGTTCACTTCAAATGAATTTGAGGAATTTTGTGAAGAACATGGAATAAAGATTCATATCTATTGCTAGAATTCCTTAGCAAAATGGGGTAGCGGAAAGGAAGAATATAACTATTCAAGAGAAGAAAATAACAATGTTGAGTGAAGCCAACTTGCCTTATGTATATTGGAAAGAAGCAGTCCATATTTTTATCTATATTATTAACAAAGGTCAACTATGAGTGAAAAAAACCAAGAATCCTTATGAGCTATAGCATGAAAGACCAAAAAATATCAAGTACTTTAGAATTTTTGGAAGTAGATGTTATATCTAAAGAGATGAAGAAGGTTTGGGAAAATTTGACTAAAGATATGATGAAGGAATCTTTCATAGATACTCAACTAGGAGAAAATCCTACAAGTGCTATAATAAAATATTGAGGAAGATAGTTGAGAGTGAAAATGTTAGGGTTGATGAAGAGTCACAAAAATCACACATGAGAAAGAAGATTGTTGGTTAGATGAACCTTCCTAATCAAAAGAAGAAGAGAAAATCACTAAGAATCCTTCCAAGTATGTTCAAAAGAATGACTCAGGAGATCAAATAATTGGAGATAAGAATGTGGGAGTACAGAGTAGAAGAAAATTTACAAGAACAAATAAACAAGTAAATTTTTCTTTACTGCCATGAATAGAACCTAAGGCTTTTGTTGACGCAAGAAAGGATGAAGGATGGATACAAGAAATGGAAGAAGAACTAAATTAGATAGAAAAAAATCAGACTTGGGAATTGGTGCCAAGGTCTACAAACAAAAATGTGATAGGGAAAATGGGTATTTAGAAATAAATTGAATGAATATGGAGAAGTGGTGAGAAATAAAGCAAGGCTAGTGTGTAAAGGTTATTCATAGTATAAGGAATTGAATTTGAGGAGACAACTTCTCTAGTGTCAAGAATGGAAGTAATTAGAATGTTTTTTCATATTTGCAATTCACAAAGACTTAAAGGTATGGGTCAATGTAGGATCATGGGGGTCCAAACTAGGCCCTTGAGTGGCAAAAAAAATTAGAAAAACAAAGTTAGGAAACTTTACATAAAAGTTTGAATAGGTTATTGACATAATTTGAGAAATATGTAAGAACAAAATTTGTAGAAAATTGAATGTAGTTTCTATGATAGTAGTCCTTTTTTGGAAAAATGTAAATCTATTTGGTGAAAATTTAAAATTTCAATGCACTAGTACTAAATTTTCAAGAAAAAATAAAAAAGCAGGTGTATGTCTAAACAACCATAGATGTACAAGAAAAAGATAATATTTTTTTTTTGAACTTTCAATATAAGTAGAGGACACATGTGCCTGGATGTGCCACATTTTTATTGTAATTTTTTTGCAAGTAATAATTAGTTATGTATTTTTTATTAGAACTTTTAAAAAATATTAAAACTTATTTAACTAACCATCATAACATGGTAAATTTTTTTAAGAAATTCATTTTTCTTTTTCTTTTTATCCTATAGTATGGGAAGCATAGAATGTGTCACATCTTTTGGATTCAAAAAATGTGAAATTATTTGAGAATTATAGATGTTTTCAATCATCCTATCAATCAATACTTTTTTCATAATGCATGTAAAAAATCCATAGTAATTAACTATTAAATTAAAAATAAGGAATATCTTATATTGGTGGAAAGCTAACAATTTTCTCAATAAACCATTTTTGTTTCATCAAAATTTGGAAAAAAAAATTATCAGCTACTTTTTTTCATATCGCCACTTTTTGGACCCTCATGATCCTGCAATCACCTGCATATGAGATGGATGTTAAATCTTCCTTCTTGAATGATGACTTAGAAGAAGTCTAAGAGCAGCCTAAGGGATTTTAGCTATTAAAGGATCTAAACATGGTATGTAGACTTAAGAGGGCTTTATATGGTGTCAAACAAACTCCTAGGGATTGGTATACAAGATTGGAAAAGTACTTACTCTAGCAGAGCTTCAAGAAAGGTATCAAAAATAACAATCTCTACATAAAAATTGAGGATGAAAGAATTCTAATAGTTATTGTATATGTTGATATAATATTTGGTAGGAATGATGAAATGTGTAAAATTTTTGCTAAAGAGATGTAGAAGGAATTTGAAATGTCTATGATAGGTGAGTTATCATTCTTTCGTGGACTCCAAATTTCATAATCAAATGATGGTATTTTTTTTATCTCTCAAGCAAAGTATGTCAAGGAGATGCTGAAGAAGTTTGGTATTGAAGATCGCAAACTATTGAATAATCCAATGGTAACAGGTTACCATTTCACTAAAGATGGTGAGTCACCTTAGGCTGATCAAACTCTGTATAGGTCTATGATTGGGGGCCTATTGTACTTAACAAATTATAAGCTTGACATTATGCAAGTTGACTGCTTGGTTGCAAGGTTTCAAGCTGATCCAAGAGAAACTCATGTGAAGGTTATCAAGAGGATTTTTAGATATTTGAAGAGCTCTCTAGATTATGGATTGTGGTATCAAAAAGGTGATTATTTTTACCTAAGTGCATATAATGATGTTGATTGGGTTGAAAGGGTTGATGATAGAAGCACCAATGGTGGAGCTTTATTTTTGGGAGATAGATTGGTCTCATGGTTTAGCAAGAAGTAGGATTTAGTGTCCTTATAAACAACAAAAGAAGAGTATATAGCTATAACATCCTACTACACTCAACTATTGTGGATGAAGCAAATATTGAAGGATATCAAGGTAATGTATGATGAGACCATTCCTATTCTATGAGACAATACAAGTGTCATCAATAATTCAAATAATCTAGTGATGTATTCTAGAACCAAGAATATATCTATCAAGTATCACTTTTTAAGAGAGAAGTTTAAAATCAAGAGGTAAAATTGGAATATGTACCTACAAAAGATCAAGTTGTTGGAATATTTACAAAGGAAATGTCTAAGGACACATTTGAATATCTCAGATAAAAGTTAGAGTTTTTTCCCCTCCTAATTAGATGCATAGATGGTGCATCTATGTAGAGGGAGCAATTCAATACATGTTTTTATTCCTAGATTGATGAGGGATACCTCTCAGGGGAGTAGGTAGAAAGAATCTGAGAAGGATGATAAGGTTTTTGCAAACAAGGGGAGCTTGTATTTTGTTGGAAAAATAGAGGAAGACCACTAGCCCTTTGACCTTGATATCAAAGGTGGAGAAATTGCATATCAGGTTAGTGTTTCCATCAATGTCAAAGTTGGAGATTGTTGCATGTGTTATCATTGATGCCAACATAGTGGTAGTGTGGAAGGTTGTGGAAGGTTGCATGTCATGATCAAAAGTGTTGTGAATTGTTGGACATAATGATGAACGTCATGAGCATGTTGTACACAAATGTGCTACATCTCTTGTTGCTCATGAATAGGTGAGTTTTTATATGAGGAAGTTGTGGCTTTTTCATATTGATTAATAGAGCTATAATTGTTGTTTATGGTGTTGTGAATATTGTATTCACTTTACCTTGAAGTAAAGCATTGCATAATATATGAAAGAAATTATGAAATGTTTTCATGTAGTCATTGGCTCAAGAAGTTGTACTAAAGAAGCTCAAGAGAATGTTTCACATTCCTTCGTATTTGAAGATATTGCCTTTCCATTTGGAAGTTGGAAAAATATAGGTGTGAAGTATGTATGCTCATAATTTCAAAGCATATAAGTTAGCTCAGAAGTTTCTAGAGCTAGAAATGTGAAGTATGTGGGTGGGTGCAAAAAGATGGGGGGCCAAATTGTGGCCAAAATTTCAAAAATAATTTGAAAGGCTATAACGTGAGTGCATTATAATGTGCTCGCATTATGGCTTGGTCTGACTGAGCCAAAGGCTCAGTCACATCGAGCCTATAATGTGCTTGTGTTATAACATGAGCACATTATAGTTTATTAAAACAAAAAAAATAAAATGACATCATTTCATTTTCACTATTTTTTTGTTGTCTGAGGCCAAGAAACCCTACATTTGCACACTCACATTTTGGAAGGAGTTGAAGTTCTAATTTCTTCATCAAATTGTTGCAATTTCATCACCAGGATGTCACCACGTCAATAGGGAGGTCAAACAAGTAAGCATTTTTTATTTTTCTTTTGTGAATTTGTTGTTAAATAGGTAATTTTAGGTTGTTTTTGATATTCATCTTTAACTTGTAGGAGATGTTAATGAACTTGAAAAACCTCCTCAAAATCCTAAACAACCACAACAATAAGCACACAAACAAAATCCTCAACAACCACAACAAAAAAATCCTCCACCAATTTCTCAACATCCTCTTGGTACTCAACGAAATTTAATGGGGGTAATTGAAAACAATAAAAAAATAGATTGAGGATTTAATCACGAGGTTGAATGATCCTGTAAGTTCAACCATGGAAAGAAGAACACTTGCGAGTTCACTTCAAGAAACGTTAAAACATGTAGATGCAATCAACAAAAAATTAAGTGGTTGGGCAGATAGGAGGCAAGCATGGAGAATTTTTATGCTGATTAATTATCATATAAAGAAGTAAAAGATGAAAAAATTACAAAATATAATTTGTGCTGACTATTCACTAACCCATGCACTAATCAAAATCTTGACCTTAATTCCAAGAGGTTTCCTATCCATTGGTGCTACCACCAAGGGATCAGGAACAATTTTTGGGATAGGTGGTACATAGTTTTTGATTATCCACCATGCAACAATTGTGAAGTCCCCCAATATTTCTTGAGGAAACTCTACTATGAGTTTATCGTCAACAAAATCCCCAACTATTTTGATATGAGGGACTTTCAGGGGAGAGGTGAAGGGTTAGCACATGATAGACCTGGTGCAGGATAGGATTCTGAGCGGAAAGGGAGACAAGCTCTCACTAGGTCGACTTGTGAGAAGGTCGATATCCCTTCCCTCATGAAGGAGAGTGCTGAGGTTGACACTTTGCAGTCTATCAGCTCTTTGACCTAGATTATCATCTAGCATGCCAATCCTGTAGTATAGTGCCATCCATGGGAGACTTCGAGGGGTAGGCTTCCACCCCATTCTTGTTAGGTTTGTGGGTTGGCTTGTACATATGACCCCACAAACACTCAGGAGGCTGGTGTGCAGGATACATCTATAGCTATGGACTTGGTGATGGAAGATGACATTTTGAATGAGGCTTTGGGAATCGATACTCAAGTAAATGTTAGAATGTTCATTGAATTTAATTTATTAAATTTCATTTTTTAAATGAAAGATTAACTAATTTAGTTTAATGATTGTAATAAACTTTTAGGGTCACAATGTTGATATTGGATACACCAGCCCTCCACCTATTTATTACTCCACTACATCTACTGTTGAGGTATGTAACTAGTAAACAATTATAAATATTGCATAATTTGAATAACATTGTTATATGAATTTTATTCTAATATCTAATTTTGGATGTTGAATAGGCTAATATTGGAGGTTTTGTGGGAACATCTCCTAGTGCCAATGGAGTTGTATAGACCTTCATGCAAGTAATAGAATAAATAGTTTAACTAATTAATTGTACTTAATATATTTGTGTAGTTTATATTCATATTGTTGATTACATTGCATTGCACATTTTTCAAACTCAAAGCATTACTTCACATCGCATAACTAATAACTAGATGTTGATAGATGACAAAATTTCATTTACAATATAGTTGTTTAGAAATTTAACATAAGCAATGATGCAATTACTCCACAAAGCATAATTAATAACTAGGAGCAACTGCCAATTACATTATCTTTTCATGGCATTCCATGAGGCCACTTTTTGTTGAGGCATTTTTTCAAACAATTCACTGCCTTGTCTATGATATGGATGCTTGGAAAAAATCTATGAAAGAATAATAGTAAGCAATAGCATAGGAAAGGGAATGAGTTGTTTGAAAAAATGCCTCAAATAAATGTGGTCTCATGGTGATGTCCATCACCATGAGACCCAATTTCTTTGAGGCATTTTTTCAAATAGCTCACTGCTTTTTCTATGCTACCAATTTTTCCATGCATGTCTACCAAATCATTTTATAAAACAATTTACTTCCTTGTTGCTATGGCTAAAAGCCTAAAAAAGGTGCTTTCCAACAAACTATGGATGCTTGGAAAAAATCTATCAAAGCATAATAGTAAGAAATAGCATAGACAAGGTAGTGAGTAGTTTGAAAAAATTCCTTGAAGAAATGTGGTCTCATGGTGATGTCCATCACCATGAGACCCAATTTCTTTGAGGCATTTTTTCAAATAGCTTACCGCCTTTTCTATGCTACCACATTTTCCATACATTTCTACCAAAGCATTTTATCAAATAGTTCACTTCCTTCCTGCTGTGGCCAAAAGCCTAAAAAAGGTGCTTTCCAACAAACTATGGATGCTTGGAAAAAATATATCAAAGCATAATAGTAAGCAATAACACAGACAAGGTAGTGAGTAGTTTAAAAAAATTCTTCAAATAAATGTGGTGTCATGGTGGTGGAATGCCATTCCATCACCATGAGACCACATTTCTTTAAGTAATTTTTTCAAATAGCTCACCTTTTCTATGCTACCACATTTTCCATACATGTCTACCAAAGAATTTTATGAAACAGTTCACTTCCTTTCTACTATGGCTAAAAGCCTAAAAAGGGTGTTTTCCAACAAACTATGGATGCTTGGAAAAAATCTATCAAAGCATAATATTAAGCAATAGCATAGACAAGGCAATGAGTAGTTTGAAAAAATTCCTTGAAGAAATATGGTCTCATAGTGATGGAATGCCATTCCATCACCATGAGACCACATTTCTTTGAGGCATTTTTTCAAACAATTCACTACCTTCTCTATGCTACCACATTTTTCGTACATGTGTACCAAATAATTTTATCAAATGGTTCACCTCCTTCCTGCTATGGATAAAAGCCTAAAACAAGTGCTTTCAAACAAGCTATGGATAGGGAAAATAGTAAGCATGATAGTAAAATATATATAGTTCAATGAGTGTACTCAAAATTTTGTTCATTATCTCATACATTATAAGCCATGACATGCATCACTATTGTAGTTTTCATGATTGAAAAATTTATTGTTTTATTTCTAGATGTTGAAAGTGGAAACACCTCCAAATTTTCATAGGGAAATGGAGCTTGGTATTTTTTGTGATATAGAATCCTCAATGTCTCTCATAGGGGTATGAGGAAGATTATTGAATTTCAATTTACATTCATTGTTATAGCTGTTAGTTAGTGAAAAATAAAACCTTTATTGATTCGTAATTTAATTTCTCTTTGGATGGTTTCTACAGGACTTCAACATGCCACATCATGGGCATGCAAATATTTCCCTCAAGGAGAGTGATCATCTAGTGGTCGTAAGTGAAATTGTTTTGTAAAATATATAATTTTTTATAATGTAATTTTTATATATTAATGTCTTTACTTGTTATTGTAACATATAAAGCTTGACTAGGAACTAAACCCTAGGAGGAGCACCAAGAGCACTCCTTGACCTCAGAATAAATGAGTGTTAGAATTATTGCTCCAACAGACAAGCAAAGGGAAAGATTTTATTTTTAGAGCTTGAAGGGCAATGAGTTTTGATTCCAAGGCTCTTTGTTGTATGCCTATATGGCATTTTTAGACATATTTTGTATTGCATATATTTCAAATTGTATGCCTATATGGCATTCTTGTAAGCCTATATGGAATTCTTGTAAGTCTATATGGCTATTTTGTATATATTTTATACTTATATCGACATATATTGATGTATGCCTACATGGCTATTTGGTTAATACAATTTTTTTTTATCGATGGTGTTCATATTTACATTATAAATCCACAGTCCAATAAATATGAGTTATGTGTATTCAAGTGTATACTTTACAACTTACGTGTATACTTTGTGACTTACATGTATTCCAATATATACTTCGCAACTTACATGTTTTCATGCATATACCTTGTATTCATGCATATACTTTTTATTAATGTGTATACTATCTATTCATGTGTATACATCAAGGCTTATGTGTATTTGACTACTTGTACTTCACTTATTCACATGTATGCTTGACTTATTTACGTGTATACTTATTAATTGGTTAGCCCTAGCATTGCTCATTATTGTCCTTCATGGTTTTTCTTGAATATAATTTATTGATTGATGCTAAACAACTTTATTAGTTGATGCTAAACAACTTCAATATTTCCAAAAATGATTCACCAATGATGTATCATTTACTTATGTGCTAATTCAATATGGAATCCAAGGAAGAATTTAAAAGGGATAAAGGTAGGAGGAGAGGGAAGATATATATTTATAGTGTAACCTATTATACCTTCTCTATACAAACCTCTAATGGCTCTTGTATGCTTTCCTATTCCATTTTATACTTTTCATATCCCATTTTCATAGGTGGATCATCACTTCTCTCAATTTTTCCTTCTCCTATTCTAGGTCCTCACGTCCACTTGTGGTATTCTAAAATAAGCTCTAGTTTGTGGTGGGAACCCACTAAGATTCAAAGGAGTCATTAGTTTGTGGTGGGAACCTAAACTAAGATTCAATTTCTTCTAGGATGTTTGATATGATTGTAAAGGAGTAGGAATAGGGGTTGTAATATCTCATGTATCAACATATATTTATATGCCTTCTTTGGGCTATTTTTAGCTTCTACTTATGGTCGAGGCTCTAGTATCAACATATATTTATACCTATTGTTCATCATTCTCTTTAGCTAGGTCATAAGACACCATGTGGGCTCATATTTCTATTGACCTATGATTAGGTTTATCTATAAATCTTTTAATTTTTTTGTAGAATCTTAAAAAAAATCCTCTTTACAACAACCATATTGTTATAAGGGCAAGGAGGATAATTAAAAAATATCTTTCCCTTGCTAGAGTTGAGGGTGATTATAAAATATTCTAAGAGTCATGTATCCTTCTCATTTGTGATTAGAGCCATAATAAGAATAAGAAAGTTACCTAAATACTAATATTAATAATAATCAATTCAATGTAAGTATGAGATCCACATAGTAATTGGATCATAACCCATTCAAAAAACAAAAAGGTTTAGGCTTTCCTCAACTATTTTAACACCCATATGTTTTACCTCTTTCATGCAATCATATGCTTTTGGTGTGGAAAACTCAGACTTGTCAACTATCGTGTGAATCTTTCTCTTTTCCCTTGTTTTGCATGTCATCATAAGAGATTGAGCCGGTTGAATGTAGCTTGGAGTGATTGGGCGTGTTTGGGTGCAAAAGAGGACCATGCCTAGCATAAACGTACCCATCTAGATGTTGGAATAGTTCATTTGGACATAGGAGTTGTAGAACAAAAGTTGCACCACTTTGCAACTTTACAATGCTTGCATTTGATAACTTTTTCCTCAAATAAAAAGTCATCACCACAGGAAAATGCCTATGAGATAGAAAAAAATGAGAGAGGTTATTGTAGAGGGGCCCAACATGATCCCATATCCTCATATGGGGATTTTACAAGCATCACTATTTCTAAGTAATAACCCAATGAAGATTGCAACCATTTTGCACTTTGGACTCTTAAGGGATCAAATAGGTTGAACATAGCTCAGAGTGATTTGACATGTTTCGCTGCAAAATATGACCATTCCTAGTGTAAAAATACCCATTCAGATGTGTTGGAATATTTTTTTTGGTCACACGAGTTGTAGAATGAAAGTTGCACCACTTTGCAACTTTACACTGCTTGTATTTGACAACTTTTTCCTCAACTGAAAAAGTCACACCATAGAAAAATTCCTCCAATATAGAAAAATTGAAGGTTATTGTAGAGGGGCTCAATGTGATCTTGAAGCCTCAAACAAAGAGTTTGTAAGCATCACAATTTTTGAGTAATATCTCATCGATAATTGCAACTATTTTGCACTTTGGACTCTTAAGGGATCGAGCCAATTGAACGTAGCTCAGAGTGATTCAACATGTTTGGGTGTGAAAGAGGACCATTCCTAGCATAAATGTACCCATATGGATGCATTTGAAATGTCTGTTTGGTCACACAAGTTGCAGAATGAAAGTTGCACCACTTTGCAACTTTACACTGCTTGCATTTGACACTTTTTCCATCAAGTGAAAACTGGACACCACAGGAAAATGCCCCTGAGATAAAAAAAATATAGAGAGGTTATTGTAGAGTGGCCTAACATGATCCCATGGCCTTAGACAAAGAGTTTGTAAGCATCACAGTTTCTAAGTAATAACTCGTCGAATATTGCAACTATTTTACAATTTGGACTCTTAAGGGATTGAGTCAGTTGAATGTAGCTTGGAGTGATTCAACATATTTGGGTTCAAAAGAGGACCATTCCTAGTGTAAACGTACCCATCTAGATGCGTTGGAATAGTCTATTTGGGCACAGGAGTTGCAAAACAAAAGTTGCACCACTTTGCAACTTTACACTACTTGCATTTGACACTTTTTCCATCAAGTGAAAACTGAACACCACGGAAAAATCACTCTGATATAAAATTAACCGAGAGAGGTTACTATAGAGGGTCCCAATTTGATCCTATGGCCTTAGATGAAGATTTTGTAAGCATAACGGTTTCTGAGTAATATCTCGTCAAAGATTGCAACCATTTCGCACTTTGGACTCTTAAAAGATTGAACTAGTTGAATGTAGCTTAGAGTGATTCGACATATTTGGGTGTGAAAGATGACTATTTATAGCATAAGCATACCCATTCAGCTGTGTTGGAACAATTTGTTTGGTTGTATGAGTTGCAGAACAAAAGTTGCACCACTCTACAATTTTACATTGCTTGCATTTGATACTTTTTCCATCAAGTGAAAATTAGACACCACAGGAAAATGACTCTGAGATAACAAAAACTGAGAGAGGTTATTGTTGAGGGGCCCTATGTGATCCTAATTCCTTAGATGGAATGCCCTTAGTTGACATGGTCTCTAGGTAATAGGTTGTCAAAGATTTCTTCCCTTTTGCAATTTGGATTGTTAAGGGATTACGCTGCATGAATTACAAATGTTTGAGGGCAGCGATAAATTTCAAAATTTCATTAAATATTATTAAATTTTTTTGAGGGAAACAATAAATAGGCACTAGGGATCTAGATCCCAAACTCAATTACAAATGTTTGAGGGCAGCCATGAATTTTTAGTTGGAAAACTTGTGTGAAGAACTTGTGGGGTACTTGAGTTAATTCATGTTACTTGAACAACATCTAACAAGTCATACATGCTTCTATTACTTTTAAATGTGATTATTTTTATGACATGTTGACATTATTTTATGACATTATGCATAAAAAATGTTTACAAATTGAACTTCTTAAATGTTTATGTGAATAGATGGTATGCTATATTGATATTGATATATAATCATTAGGTTGATTTGTTTTAATAAATGAAGTTTTTATAATAAGTTAGTCAAGTAGTGCTAGTTATAATAGGGAGAGAATAGAAGAAGAAAAAGAATTATTGGTAACCATCAATAGTTATTACACTCACTATATTAATAATATGATGTTTACAATAAAATCAGATTTATTTGGTAGTTCTAATTCTTTTGTGTGTGCTACAATTGTCTAATGCTTCATAAACCAATATGACACCCAAGTTCTTATACTTCTAGGCACAATTATTTCTCAAAACTATCAAGTGGTAATACAAAATCATGAGAAAAACTTAACCTATGTGAATTCTAACACCCCACCTAAATAAAATATTCAATCAATGTGCCCCATTTTCATGCATACAAACTCAACTTATAAGATTCTCTTACAATAACCAAAAATAGGATTCAAAGATTCCTTAGGTACTCTGTTCTCATAGATCTTTTACAATTTCACTCATACATTTGAGATGCTCTTATAATTTCTACATCATAGGTGCTCATGATGAGGTTAACTTCAAATGAATAACTTGAAATTCCCTCACTAAGCTTGACACACACTTTTATAATGTCTACATCATAGGTGGTCATGATGAGGTTAAATTCAAATGAATAATTTATTACCATCTTCTAGTCTTGGATTTGACATATAATTTATAAATTCATTTGGGTTTACTAGCTCCCACCTAAACAAAGAAAAGAGATTGTAAATATTAATAATCACATAATCAATTCAAATAAACATGTGATATGTCAATAATCTAAAAATTGTGTGCTCAATTATGCAATATCTTATAACTTATCACTAGTCAGTCTAGTCCATTGAATATCTTAAAAAGTAATTTTTATATGAATATCAAGCATACCTCCCGTCTATCAAGATTAAACTTTAGAGTTTCCTCGAAGTAATGGGGATCAACATGAATAGAACGTAACCAAACTATTACTTTCCAACCTTTTGGAAACTTGTAACTTGCTATAAAAAACAACACAATTTAATCTTCCACTTAGTTTACTAATCTATTAAGAATATCCTACATCATTTTTTTTCCTTATTTTTGAAAAAAAATAAAATACCATTGAAATCTGTATCCTTTGCCATAGTTCTAAACATAAAGTGTGCTACATTTACAATTTTGATAACTTCATCAATCACCTACATACATGATATAAACATTATATGATAGCATTGGCATCATAGCATTGCTATCATACAAATTAATGTGCATACTTACAAATTAATAAGAACCAATGTGCATACTTACAAATTAATCCAACAAACCATCTAGGTCTACTCTACTATTTATTGTGTCAACTATTTCCTCATGGTCAAATTGACACACCTTCCAAAAGGATTTGTTCAAGGTTCTACCCCCATATTTGATGAAATGAACATTGGATGCCATGACAAGGTTCGAGTGAAGAATCTTCCAATGCATGTCAAAGTCCTGAAACAACCAAACATTAACACTCTTATGTGGGTACCTTCTAAGAAATGTTCCTATAATAACCACTGAGCCTGTAGGGTATTTGATTTTTTCTCCATCTATAACTGGGGACTCCAATTTCTTTTTGGCCTCAACACAATGACACAAGTAATAATTTTTTCCTTCTTCATTGTCTTCATCTACAATAACTACATAAAGAAGCCCTACATTGATATGTGTAAAAAATGAGATGAAATTAGTCAACATTACAAATACAGTGCAAAGTAAGATAACAATAGAAATTTCAAAAACTATGCAAGTAGATATATTACCTAGTTGAACTAGATCTGATATGTGGTTAAAGTCAACTGATGATTCCATTTGCGTTAGTTCCAATGTTGTCAGAGGGGGATACATGTGAAGTGGGATAAGATAACTTAACCATCATTCATCAACCCACTCCTTTGACTCGTACTCATCCCAGACTTGCATTGTACATGATGAACAAAAGCATGCAATATTTTGCATATGGATACTCCAAAAACCTGCATTTGAGGTAAGGAAAGAGTGTATCTCACTTGATCCTATCAGTGTACAACAATCCTCATATGGTCATGTAATGTTAGTATCATCTATCAACCAAAAAATTCTACGAATTGAAGACTTACCTTCATTACCTAGACCCATCAAAGCATTACACCACTCAAAGATTGATTTTGCATCTATCAACTTTGCATTGTATTTATACTTTAACTCTTCTCATGCTAATGCTCTTTTGACACATGCTCAGGTGCACCATCATGTTCCCGCTTTCCATGGTCGACCTCACAAAAGTTCCACATATGTTGAACACTTGTAATGACATGCATCTTGCTCAACCAATAGAACATTCACGAGTTCTTGTTCAAGCTGTGTTGCATAGTTATACGGCCATATTTTATGCTGAATGTATGCTATGCCCCTCTAAGCTAGATCACTATAGAACAACTAGAAGCAACCTTTCACAAACTCTGGAGAATGTGTGTGATCATTACTAATATAAAAGTGGTACTCCCTCAATACCTTCCTTTGGTCCTCTGTACTATCAGCTGCATAGATGAATACTATGTGTACAAATATAGAAACCTATGTGGAGTTGTAATATTGTGACTGCACCTCACATTGTGGCTATAGAGTGTAGTTCTTTGCAAATTTGACCATTGAAACTATGCTACCAACTGGAAAGGTGTCCTTTCATAACTTGAATTGCAAATCCAACCATCGAGCTCTATGGTAATGCCTTGCATACTCATACACTATACTGTCATGAAATGTAGACATGAACAGATACAATGACATCTTCTAAATAGCCAAATCATAGGTCTTTTTACTTGATTACCATCTTTTGTATTGTATGCCACTATTTTATAATTGTTGAACTGTATTAGTTGCTTTCCAACCTCATGTGTGCTTTCAATATGTTGACATATTGGCATATGTTGCAAGCCACCAAAACACTAACATGAACCATCCAAGCATATTTTCTTATAGAATATTTGGCCATACTCTCTTTCATATAATTTTTTTGATAAGAACTCTCTTGAAGATGTTGGTGGGGTATGTATGCCACAATCCTGTAAAACATTGTTAGTATGTAAATCTAAACATATAGAATGATAAACATCATAATGGTTAGAAAATTCAATATGTAATCTACAACAAAAAGTAGTGCATGTGTGAATTATATTGACATAAAAATGTTTAAGCATTTCAAAATATCTTTGAAAATTTTGAATTTGAGGATAATCATCTTGAAATTTATGAAAAAACTATGTTTGAGTCGTATCCAAAAAATGATTTGGATGTGGCTCAAGGTTTCAACTTCCGATTCTCCTTATTACCACATCCCTTGATTCGGAGATGGCCCTATGCTATTCTTGCAATAGTCTTCAATTAGTGATCTCAATGCTTCAATAATTGGTTTATCTTTTCGTGGGAGTCTCCTCGAGAATGCCCATAATTCAGTTGAATCTATGTCCTCAATTATTTGATGCCTTTGAAAAGCTCTTGATTTTTTTTTATATTAATTCTCAATTTTTGGCACATCTTTCTAATGTTACAAAATCTCCTTGTTTTATTACTTACCAAAGTTGATGTGATGACACGTTGGGTGACATTACTAAATTTTGATCATGAGGTCTTACCCACACTCTCATAAGCATCCATTAGATTCTTTTCAATAGTATTTTCACTTGAATCATTCGATGTTATCAACCCAAGAATATTCATGATGTTTCTATACTTTATACCTCACATCATTTCAAAAAATAGTTGACATCTTGCGGTCTCATTTAACCTTTCAAAGAACAATCTCTAAATCTTATTAGCATATCTTCTACAAGTGTGTTGTGGAATCTTACCTTCCATTGGCTACAAAATATTCTCATCAATATTCATAATTTTTTTTGGCTTTCTATGCAAAATTCTAGGTGGTATTCTCCTAGGTACATACATATCAACATTAGGAATTTCATCAATATTTAAGTGGGATGGGCTAGATTGTGTACCTTCGATCGAGGGTGGAATGGATGAAATACCTTGAGGTTGACATGGGGATGATGGCGTACCTCCTTCCTCAAATTTGAGTGATGATTTACTCTCAACTTGAGATGCGGTGGATAGTGTCCCTCCATATTCACTTGTGGTAGATGGTGTCCCTCTGTATTCACTTGTTATAGAGGGTGTGTCTCCAACTATGGTATTCAAATCTATCTTAGCATGATGTTTTTGCATTCATTCCTTTTATGCTGCCAATGCATTTTCTCTTTTTGATGGTTGAGGTTCCTCTTCAATTGGCATGTCTTCATCAATCGTATCCAATTTCTTCTTCTAAAAATGTTCCCCCAGCCATTCCTTTTTCTTTGCTTTACTAGTTTCATACTCTTCTTGTGTTGGTTTATTCCTTGTTCATTTCCTCAACATGGTAGATAATTTTACATGTAGCATGATAAAGACACAATATTAGTTCCTAAAAGATGAATCCATACAAATAAATGAAATATATGTCATTCAAGGCTTCATACAAAATACTTACAATAATCTTGTAGAAGAGTATTTCTAGCATAGACAAAGGTCAAATGAATTTTTGGATGGAATTCCTTAAAGAAATGTGGTCTTGTGGCATGCCATGATTGCAAGATAGGCTAAAAATGGAAGCATGGATAGGGAATGTGAATTGTTTGACATTAATGTTTTGGTAGACATGTATGAAAAATGTGGTACCTTTGACAAGCTAGTGATACATCACCGTGAGACCACATTTCTATGAGGCATTTTTCTAGCAGCCCCCTACCTTGTCAACCCTACTGCATTGACAAGCTAGTGAGCCAATGCAGTAGTGTTGAAAAGGTAGGGGGCTATAAGAAAAAAATCCTCATAGAAATGTGGTTTCATGGTGATATACCACATTGACAAGCTAGTGAGCTCACTAGCTTGTCAATGCGGTAGGGCTGACATGGTAGGGTGCTGTTAGAAAAAAATGCCTCATAAAAATTTGATAGGGTTGAAATTTTTTCTAATAGCCCCCTACCAGCCTATGGAATTTTTTCTAACAGCCCCCTACCTTGTCAACCCTACCACATTGAAAAGCTAGTGAGCTCACTAGCTTGTCAATGCTCACATGAATTTTTGGATCCAATGCTTCAAACAAATATGGTCTTGTGGCATGCCATGATTGCAAGATAGGCTCAAAATGGAAGCATGGACAAGGCATGCAAATTTTTTGACATTAATTTTTTGGTAGACATGTATGCAAAATGTGGTACCTTTTGACAAGCTAGTGAGCTCACTAGCTTGTCAATGCAGTAGGGTTGACAAGGTAGGGGGCTGTTAGAAAAAATGCCTAATAGAAATATGGTCTCATGATGATGAGATTACTAGCTTGTCATTGTGGTAGGGTTGACAAGGTAGGGGGTTGTTAGAAAAAAAATGCCTCATAGAAATGTGGTCTCATGGTGATGCTTTCAACCTTATCGTATTGACAAGTTAGTGAGCTCATTAGCATGTCAATGCTCACATGAAATTTTGTATCTGATTCCTTAAAGAAATGTGGCCTTGTGGCATTCCATGATTGAAAGATAGGATCAAAATGAAAGCATGGATAAGGAATGTGAATTATTTGACATTAATGTTTTGGTAGACATGTATGCAAACTGTGGTACCTTTGACAAGCTAGTGAGCTCACTAGCTTGTCAATAGTCACATGAATTTTTGGATCTAATTACTTAAATAAATGTGGTCTTGTGGCATGCCATGATTGAAAGATAAGCTGCACCTTTCCCCATGTTGCTAGCTTAGCCTTGAGTAGAGAGTCTTGAAAAAGTGGAGAGAAGGGTAACAATCCCTTGTAGGTAGACTAATCAAGGAAACATTAAAAATATATCACAACATTAGCGACGAGGTAAGTTTAGTGATGAGGTAAGTTTAGAAAAAAATATGAAAACCAAAATAGATTCAAATATCTATCAATGTGGGAGGAGTATATTCCAATTTTGTAGAGACACATATGGAAAATTTGGTAGCATAGATAAGGAAATCAGCTATTTGAAAAAATGCACATCACCATGGGACCCCATTTCTTTGAGGAATTTCTTCAAACAACTGATTACCTTGTCTATGATTTTTGATAAAATACTTTGGTAGAAATGTATGGAAAATTTGGTAGCATAGATAAGGCAATCAGCTGCTTGGTAGAACTTTTTGACAAAATACCTCAATGAGATATGTCTTCATGGACTAGAATGATTGCAGGATATGCACAAAATGGATTTGTTGAAAAGGCTTTAGAAAATTTCAAGAATATGCAATTTCTAGGTGTAAAACCAAATTCCACTACATTTTCCATCATCCCCCATGCCTATACCAAAATGAAAGCTTTGGAAAGGGGTATGCACATCCATAGAAAAGGATTGAGAAATGATGTATTATTTTAAATACTTATAACTTTTATCATATATATGTGTATACAAAATGTGGAAGGATACACAAAGTAGGTCAATTGTTTAAAAAAATGTCTCAAAGAGATGTGGTCTAAAAATGTAATTGGAAAGTGCAAAGAATTGTGTAGTTTAAAATGTGCATTGACAAGCTAAGGTTATAATGGAAAATAATCAATGATGAACATGGAATATGCAAAATAAAAAATCAAAGCAAGCCAAAATAGAATGAAAGAAAATATAAAGAAAATGTGTAAAGACTTCCAATACCTAAGAAATTGAGATTCAAATGGAGTTCTACCCAATTATGTAGCCTTTGATTCTTCTCAAGCATCAAACTCCTCAACAATTTGAGTTTTTCAAAAGCTTGTTTCCTTTTCAATGTTCAATTGTACATCACTCTTGAATGGAATTGAGACTTGAATTGATATATATCAAAATCGATGTGAAATATCTACTATTTCATGCAAAGGTGGTGGAAAGATCATAAAAAGGTGGTATAATATGAAAAAATTGCATGCAAACTTCACAAAAGCATCAAAAAGATTCTTTTTGTCAGAACATGCACATAACCAGGAGAATATGCAGAATGTGGGCCTAGAGATCATGGGTATATTGAGTTTTTTACTATTTTAAGAGCAAGAAAAAACATGCTTGCATTATAACATGAGCACATTATGTCTTTCTAAACAAACAACTACATCTCAACTTCTTCAAAATGTGCTCATGTTATGAGAAATTTAATTTTCTATAGGTTTCTTTTGTCTCTCTCTATCCTTAGCCATCCACCCCCCTTAGCCATCTAGGTCTCTCACTTATCCCTAAACCCTCAACCCTAGACACTATGCCTTAAACCCTAATCTCTCTCTCTCTCTCCCACTCCCTCTGTCTCCCTCTATCTCTCTCCTATACTCTCTCTCTCCCTCTCTCTCAGGTCTCTCTCTCCCAACCCCTCTCCCTTTCTCTCTCAAGTATCTCCCTCCTACCCCTTCTCCCTCTCTCAGGTCTCTCTCTCAATCAATCACTCACTCACTCACTCACTCACTCACTCACTCACTCAGTCTATCTCTATCCCTCTCTGTGTCTCTCTCACTCTCTCTATCTCTCTCCCACTCACTCTCTCCCTCTCTCTCTATCACTCCTATCTCTCTCCATCTCTCTACCTCTCCCTATCTCTCTATCACTCCCTCTATCTCTCTCCCACTCTCTCTCTCTCCCTCTCTCTTAGGTCTCTCTTCCTCCCCCTCCCCATCTCTCTCTCTCCCTCTCTCTTAGGTCTCTCCCTCCCCCCTCCCCCCATCTCTCTCTCTCTCTCTCTATCTCTCTCCCTTTATCTCTCTCCCACTCCCTCTCTCTACCTACACAACTAGACAACTCTCTCTATCTCACTTCTCCCTCCATATTTCCCTCCCTCTCTACCATAATCCCTCAACCTTATACTCTATACCCTATACATTGGATCCTCGACCCTAATCCCTTAACTCTATACCTTCAACCCTCTACCCTCAACCTTAAACTAAGTCAACCCTAAACCTTTAAACCCTCTACCCTTAACCTAATACCCTCTACCCTCAACCCTATACCCTCCACTCTTATACCCTTAAACTCTCTACCCTCAACCCTTAAAACCTAAATCCTTAGACCCTCAACCCTATACCCTCAACTCTCAACCCTATAGGTAATCAATCCTATACCCTCAATTCTCAACCCTCTAACCTATACATTGGATCCACAACCCTCATCTCTCTCTCTCTCCTTCCCTCCTCTTCTCTCCTCCTCTATATCTAACTTCTCCCTCCATCTCTCCCTCCATCTCTACCCTAATCGCTCAACCCTATACCCTCAACCCTCAATCCATAAACCCTAAAATGTCAACCCTTAATCCCTTAACTCTAATCCCTCAACCCTCAACCTTCAACCTTAAACCCTAAACCCTTAAACCTTCTACCCTCTACCCTCGACCCAATACCCTCTACCCTCAACCCTATACCCTCAAACCTTAAACCCCTAAACCCAAGTAAACTCTCTACCCTAATCCCTCAACCTTCAATCCTTACTCCCTCAACTATTAAACCCTCTACCCTCTACCCTCTACCCTTGACCCTCTACCCTCAACCCTTAAACCCTAAACCCTAAACCCTCAACACCTATACCCTCTACCCTATACATTGGAACCTCAACCCTAATCCTTCATCCATGTACCCTCAAACCTCTACCCTCAACCTTAAACACTCAACCATAATCCCTCAACCCTATACCATCAACCCTTAAGCCATGGGGTGGTGGAATCTCACCTAGTCCTCAGACCTCAGCCCTTGATCCTCAGCCCTAATGCCTCCGAAGCCTTAAACCCTCGACCCTCTATCCTCTGCTCTCAGCCCTCAGCCCCATGCCCTCTACCTATACATTGAACCTTGGCCCTAGTCCTCGGCCCTATGCCCTCCTCTGCCCTGCACAACCTTAGGCCCTCAGCTCTTAGGCCCTAGGCCAGCCCAAAACCCTCTGCCTTCTGCCCTCAGCCCAGTACATCTGCCCTCAGCCTAATGCACTCGGCCCTAGGCCCTTTGTGCCCAAAATAAAACTCTCTGCCCTAATCCTCAGCCCTCAGCCCATGTCCCTGGGCCCAGCCAAACCATCAGCCCTATGCCATGGGGCCGTCCAGCCCTTAGGCCATAGGCCCTCAACCCCTGCCGCCCTCTGCCTATACATTTGGAACCTCAGAGCCTAATCCTCTCAGCCCTCCAGCCTTAAGCCCTCAACCCTCAGCCCTTAGGCCTAAACCAGCCAAACCCTCTGCCCTCTACCCTCAACTCAATGCCCTCTACCTTCCAGCCATGATCCCTCAGCCCTATGCCTCAGCCTTAAGACCTTGAAGCCAAGTGGAAGCTCTCTGCCTAATCTCCTCAGCCCTCAGCCTTAATCCCTCAGCCCTAGTTCCTCAGCCCTTCAAAACCTCTACCCTCCACCCCCTCCACCCTCCTGCCTCTACCTATGCAGTTAGGCCTTCAGCCCTCAATTATCAACCCTCTACCCTTAGTCCCTCAGCCCTCAGCCAGCAAGCCATAGGCCTGTTGCACAGTGCCCTCTGCCCTATGCATTTGGGACCCTCAGCCCCTAATCCTTGGCAGCATGCCCTCAGGCCCTATGCCCTAGGCCCTCTCACGGCTCAACCTTAAAATCCTCAGCCCTAAACCATTAGGCCTAGGCCATGGAAGCCACCTTCTACCCTCTACCCTCAACCCTAATCCATCAAGCCTATACCATCCACCCAATACCCTAAACCATCAACCCTATAGGTACTCAACCCTATACCCTCAATTCTCAACCCTCTACCCTATACATTGGATCCTCAACCCTCATCTATTTTTGCCTCTCCCTCTTCTCTCTATATCTCTATCTCACTTATCCCTCCATCTCTCCCTCCATCCATCCCTTCCTCTCCACCCTAATCCTTCAACCATTAAACCCTTTGTAAGAGAGGGGGACCAGCCACATCAAGGCCCTAGGTCACAAAGAGCCAAGCGGGGAAGGCTACCCTAACTTACCTCACTCTAAAGGGATGTTTAGAATGAGGGACGAAAATGATGAGGACTATTAAATACTTCAATCACCCTTTAGACCCCAACTTTAGTTTTGGCTAGGTGAGCTCATTTTTTGGAGTTGGTACTATGCCTTAGATATCTCTCTATCTGAGGATGGCATCACAGTTCTAGGACATTAGCACGACATGCTGGCATTTCCTGGGTGCACTGGCATCCATACAACTAGAAAATAGTGAACATAGTAAAACTACGAAAAAGACCTACTAACATCCTAGCTAGTTCAACCTAGATGGTAAAACAAAATGAGAAAGTATACAAAATAGATACTAAAATGATAAAGTAAATAGACAAGAACTAGGGTGACAAAGATAATCTCACAAAAGTACCTATTCGCTAGCTAGCTCCAAAAAAGCATGTTCTCTTGCACACACAAAAGAACAAAAAAATGTTGGTGTTGTATAGGGGCCTGCCTCAGTCAGACCCCTGTTTTGGTGTTTCCACCTCCATGGACAACCAAATAGAAATGATCCAGAGAAATATATGATAAAGAAGTAAAGAAGGAAGGAATGAAAATAACACTACAAAATAGTAAAGATCTACTCAACCAAATAATAAAGGAGAGGAGTGAAAGGTTACCACCTCCACCAAGAGCTCACTAGCCAATGTAGGAGAAAAAAGGACTTGAACAATAACCAAAACCTCGACCGCGATGAAGGGAGGTTTAGTAAAACCTCAAGTCCACGCTGCAATTGATTGCTTCACACTTGCTTAACAGAGTTGATGGAGTGTTGTTGTTTCTATAATGGAGTGATAAAGTGCTATTGAGAGTAGAGAATTCTAAGAGAATGAAGTTGAATGCTTAGAGGATGCAAAAAAATATGGATTGAATGAAGAATGGATGAATTTGAAGAAGAAGAGGGAAGAATATACTATTTTTTGGGGTTAGTTGGTAGAAGAGGGATGTTACAAATCATTCCTAATAGGAAGTGTAACTGCTCTGCCAACTTTAGATATAGGAATCTGTTAGGGATGTAAGCATGCCACATGGACATCTGCGCATTGTGCAACATCCCCGAAAAATATTCTTCTACTGACACAATAGACAGATTCCAAGTGCAAGGAAGTCAACTAGATGATGTGGAATTTTCACTTTGGATTTGGTTTTCTAAGGTGAAGATGTAAGAAAGGGAAATTTGCTTAAGGGGTGAAAACTCACTCCTATACATTTTTCCTTGACTTTAGCGAGCACAAATACTGATGAGTGCTTTAGTAAAGTATATCAAAGAGTGAATAGGGTTAGAGATGTATACCTAGACCATTGAGGGAGTGGACCATAATTTGGTGAGCTCGAAAGTGTAGTGTAGGAAAAGGAGTCCATAGCCTCGTAGAACTATGAAGCTGTAGAATGAAAGTGCCTCACTGGGCTATAGACTTACAAGGAAGGTGTCCTCCAAGATCTCTCACATGAATGAAACCTAAGGGAAAGAACCTTATAGACCTGGAAGGAAGGTGTCCTCAAAGATCTCTCATGTGAAGGAAACCAAGAAAATGTGCCTTACAAACTCGTAGACCTGCAAGGAAGGTGTCCTCCAAGATATCTCACATGAAGGAAACCCAAAAAAAGTGCCTTACAAACCCATAGACCTGCAAGGGAGTGAACCCCAAGATCTCTCACATGGAGGAAGCTTAGAAGAAGCACCTTACAGATGCGTAGACTTGCAAGGAAGGTGTCCTCCAAGATCTCTCACATGAAGAAAACTGAGAAAAGGCACCTTACAGACCCACATACCTGCAAGGGAGTGAACCTAAAGATCTCTCACATGGAGGAAGCTTAGAATAAGTTTCTTACAGACCCATAGATCTGGAGGGAGGTATCCCACAAGATATTTCACATGGAGAAAACCCAGAAAAAGGGGATTCTGTAGAGGTACAAAGCAGCTTCACAGGCACACCTGCAAAGTGACATGTTTACCCTCACATAGAACATGTTCGAAAGCAACTGCATAGGAAAGTAAGTGGAAAGTCACATATAATATCGTAGATTGAAAAGATTTCAAAGGGCTCCCTTGGGAACCCAACGTGAAGAAGGGGGTCCAATCAACAGATGCACTGTTTTAAAGTACAAAAGAGATGTTCTTTCTCAAATTGATTCATCATCAAGGAATCCTTTCAAAAGATGTTCAATTCATCAAGGAATTCAAAAGGAAGAAAATTCCCCTTTGTGAGGGGAACATCAAAGTTTCTCCCTCTTTGAAGGAAAGGTCTCAAGTTGTTTCTTTGCAAACCCATGATGAAGGAAACATGTTCTGTTAGGGTTTCAAGTCAAGAATGGGATTCTTTGAAAAAGTTTGTGAATATTCTTGAGAAAAGATTCAATTGGAAACAAATACATTTTCCAAAAATAAAAGTGATGGCATTGTCACACATGAAAGGGACAACTCGAGCAAAGAAGAGAGAAAGATAAGAAAAAAGCGATAAAGAAATGGATACCAACAAAGGGCACAGGGGTGATTTGATATTTCAGGGTCATAACTGCTCATAAATATATAGATAAGTATAATAATAATAGTATATAAATGAACTATTATCAAACCCCTACTATATTAGACCATGTGAAGAATGCATGAGAAGAAAAAATAAAAAAATAAAAAAATTGTTCAACATGGAAGGAAAGCCTAAATTCCCCCAACACTTTGCATCATCCCCAATTTTTTGAAAATCAATCACAAACATGGAAGAATGATGAGACAAATAGAAGAAGGTTTATGATAAAAAAACCACTCCTATATCCAAGCACCAATAGGGGTTATGAGGTTCATATAGGAACACATAAAATGATCATGGGGGAACACATCACAACACACACACACACATCTAATCTAAAGATAAAGAAGAGGCCTTCCCCTAATACATATAGACTAGGAGGTCATCTGCTTCCCACTCTAGATCATCATAAGGGGAAGGAGGACAAGCCTGTAGTGGTGGGATGTTAAGAGGAGTATCTTTTGACCCTCTTGCAACAAGGGCTAAGGAAGAAGGCCCTACATGGTCTTCGTCACTCAACTCTTGTGGAGCTATGGTCAATGATTTCATAAAGATTGCTGACATGGCTAGAACTTCATCTAGAGTTAAACATGCACTTCACTAGAGTTCCATGTTATACCTCAACAGATGGGGAAGGCTATGCCTGAGATTCACCGCTAGGCTCACCTAGTGACTTGGGAGCGGTGACAAACTCAAGGGAAGCCAGGACTGGTTTTGTTACTTTAATAGAACAAGTTAGTACAGGACCACCTTTCAAAGAAGGTAGGCTTCTCTTACATCCTCTATTGCTAGAAGGACCACCCTCCACCTTCTACTTTGTCAGGAGACGTGAAATCCCCATAGACGAGGCAAGAGGTGCGAAGGAAGAGGAGGAAGAGAAAACCGCAATAGATACAACCGAAGTGTTCGGCATATCTACGGGTTTTGGGAAAGGAGGGACATTTGGAAGGGACATCAATAAGGGAAGCTCCACTGAAGGAGCGATGAACACTTGCAACTTTTTTAGGCTAGGTACATTCGTACTCATAGAGGAAGCCAAAAGTGATGTGGAACTTGGTTGAATGGAAGCAGAGGGGAGGAGAGAGGAGGGAAAATCAGGAGGCCCTGAGATAGGGGAGGTTGAATCCTTTTCCTTCTTCTACAAAGCAACCTACTCAGCCGTGAGAGCCTTTCATCGGCACTTGTGTTCGCGCGCAAGGTGGCTTCTATGATTCTTCAAGCTAGAGACTGGAGGTGGTGAAGGAGTGGAAGACTCCCACTCAACCATGTGAGTGTCCTCCATAGTTGTTTCCAGTAGAGGGATGGGCTCCTGAATGAGAGCAAGAGGAATTGGTTGAGAAGCAATGGGGGGAGTTGACTCTAATGCCTCAATAGCAGGCATCTTCCCATTTACTTCCTTAGAAGCAAAAGTGGTAGGAGGCCATAGAGGATAAGACATAGAAGATTTCCCATGGGGACCTTTTCCTCTACCATATAAGTAGTACCAAGGTCCAAGTGGTTTAGTAGGGAGGTTCGATATCCTGATCTTAGGTCTATGCCAGGGTGGTATCATCAGACTCAGTGGATAAAAGATAGGCATATTCATCAAAAACTCTTCTCTAGAAAGAGGAGGATGAGATCCATCCTGAGGATGGGGTAGCTTCTCTTTTCCCTTTTGAGAGAGGAGGCAGCTGGCTACTGTACCACCGAAAGAGCCAATTTCGGTTATCCCTTGTCCCTAGTCTTATACTTAACATGGTTTTTGTAAAGTAGGTCCATTCTTGGAGGGAGTGGACCAACTGGGGTAGGATAAAATTGGTCTAATGAATATCCCCCATGGGATACTAGAGGCTAGTATATAGTGTCATGCACTATGTGCATAACACCTTCATGGGATAACTTTAAACATTTGTGGATGACGGAGGTGATTCCATTCAAGGAAGCTAGCCAAGGTATGCCTAACTTCTCCCTAAACAGATCTAACTCTAGGATAACATTGAAGACTATTTCTACAACCCTAAGTCCTACTAGGACAGACATAGCTATTGAGCCATATGACTTTAGACAAAGACCATCATTCATACAATGAGTTAAGCCACAACTTCTCTTCTTTAATTACATTCACTCAACTCATAGGATCAACTAAGACCACTGTTACAATGTTTCCATTGAGGTGAGTAGGAATGTAGGGGGGAGAGGGCTTATTGTTTAAGGGTAAATCCTGCAACATAAACATCACATCCAGGGAGTCAGGCATAGGTTGTGTGGTAGGAGTAATTGTGATCATGTTAATATATGCCTCAGGCCGAGTGGTAGAATCAAAGGGATCGATAATCACGTTAGTAGAATGTGATGGAAATGGGTTTGTGTATATCTAAAATTCACTATTCACTTTCACCACCGATTTGTTTAGATTTTGTTTACTTCCATCAAGATGAATAGTAACATCTTTGATGTGGTCCTATATCTCATGATGCGGGCACATAAAAAATTCAGTATCATGTCTGTTAACTTGATGGTATTGACAAAAGGTATTCCAATCATACCAACTAAGGAATGGTTCTTTAAGAGGCTTAGGGTTCTCCAAAGTTATGATCTTATCCTTTAGCAACTTTTGCAAGATGGAAGAGTAAGATTCTACTAACTTTGTGAACTTTTGGTTGTGCCTGAGGTCATTATTAGTCATAGTGGCTACTTCATTCACAACAACCTTACCTTTCCTAGAGATCGATACAATGGACTTTCCTTCTGAACAAGAGCACAAGGAGGATCCCCCAAACTAAACTACATTCTATTGATACTCCCGTAATGCAACACACAAATGCATGAAAGAAGGAAATTTCATAAGGTTAAACTTCTCCTTCCAAGGTCTTTGGAATTTCCCTATGAACACCTTCTACACGTCAGAATCGAGAAATAGATATGAGATTTGTGAAAAGAGCACTTAGTATTGCACTATAAAATCATTAATATTTTCGTGATCACCTTGTTTGCATTGGACAAGATAAAAAAAGGTCATCTTCAATCTGATGTTAGCTTGGAACTATCATAGGAATTGGTTTACAAGTTGATCAACTGAGAAAATGGAATTATCAGGTAAGGAACATTATCATTTGAGCACTATATCCTTAAGAGATCGGGGGAATAACTTCACCATCAGTGCATCGTGATGGAAGAAATTTATACATAGGGCGTTAAAGGTGGATTGAACCAATAATTTTTGGGAGGGCTATGTCCTTCTCTTGCACTCTTAGGGGTTTTCACCTAAAAGGAGAGAGATAGACCCCAAAAACTATGGTGGTTCACTAAGACTAAGGTATGTATGATGTAATTATGACTAAATGCAATGATGTAGATGCAACTAATTGATAAAATTGTCTTATTATGAATGGAAAACTAATGAAATATGCAATGTTTGAAAACATAGTGTGATATGTAGAAATGAACTAGAAACATAAACAAATACAAACAAAACTAAATGAGATTGAACATAGTGTACCTAGAGATGAAATGTTGATGTTGGAAGATTTTAGAATTTGACAAAAATCACTGTTGATGACTAGTGGGACTCATTCACCACTAATGGCGAATTAGTCTTGCTTCTGGTAAAATGACCTGAAACTGGTTTCTAATTGTTGGGAACTGAATTATGATGAAAAAAAATTTCCCAGCCTGTAGGTGGGACCAATTCGCCACTGATGGCGAATCATTCCTCCTCAAAAATTATGCAAATTTAGGGGTCAAGTTTGTGGGTCTAGATCTGCATTTGTCTTCTTGTCGGGTTGATGGAGTCAAATCTTCAGAAAATGGACTGAATGTTGTCTCCAAGATTGAATTAGGGTTTGGTTGACTTGAATCACTTTGATGACTTGTTGACCACTTTTCAACACCTATTTCTTTGAAAAATCTGCCTACAAGACCAAAATCTTATTGTTGAAGTTTGAAGATATGTCAATGGATGCTCCAAGATGCTTGATAATTGCTTGATCAAATGATGCAATAATGCTTTGAATGCTAGAATGCTAATTGATGTTGAATGAGTGAAAGAGATGAATGGGGGTTAAAATGGATTGGAAAACACTTATTTATACACTTATGCCCTAACAACCCAAAAATACATCACAGGCCGACATAAGGTCTTAATGAATAAAAATCAAAAGGAAATTTGAATTTATTTTGAATTTTGTGCCAAGAGGGATTCATTCACCACCCATGGTGAATGGGTACCACTCTAGGCTTGCAAGTGGGTGTTGGGAATTAAGTTTCTTGTAATGTTGTTTGTCGGGTTTATATTTAAAAAAACATTTAATTAAGGCCTATAAGTGCATAAAGGGGCCAAATAAAGCATAAGAAAGGTATAATTAGTTGTGACAAGCCTAGAAAAGTGTGAAATATTGTTAGAATACTTTACAACACTTTGAAATAGGACTTGGTAAGGGATAAAAAGGGAATATTTAGATGAATTATAATAATAAGAGTCTATAGAAGTGTATAAATGTGTTACAACACTTCACAACACCTTCACAAGACATCATAATTTAAATATTCAGGACCTAATGTGAATGTATAAGTCACATTACAACATTAAATCTAAGTAAAATAAGTCAAGCATCATAGGAAAGAAAACTAAATGACCATGAAAATGTTCAAGATTAATTTTTCTATGGTACATTTAGCCCCCACCTTAGTGAGAGGATGAACTTTCTTCAAACTCACACTAAAGTAGTCATGCATATCGAAAGGGATCCAAATGCACTTATGTTAGCAAGATGGAATGACAATGATTAAGAGGGATGATAAAGCCCCCATGATGAAGATCCCATGGAAAACTAAACACAAGAACAAAGGAACACACATGTGAAAGAGAGAAAGAAAAGGGAGAGAAAAAGGAAAAGTCAAATCAAGCTTCAATCGTTTGTTCAACTAGTTGTGAATCAGATCTAGGCTATTTGTCCAAAAAAAGAAAATGCATACTCAATTTGGGATGATGGAACTCATGGCTATCCACTAGGTGAGAAGGCCCAAAATGTGAGAAACATAAGCTCGGGTGGTATGTATTGCTAAATACACAAGTGATTATGGGGAAAGTCATGTTGTGGGATGGGCTTCCCGCTCAACCATATCAAAGTTATACCCCCCGTTAACTTTAATAGGAACCACAAAGGAAAAATGTTGGTTTGTGCTTCATGAAACAAGAAAAGATTTGTATGCTTAGAACTCATGAACAAATGTGATGGCACCACAGGCATGCAAGCTGTGTTATGCAAGGTGGCCATGTAAATGTGAAATGCAACATGAAAAAAGATGTTCAAATGAGTCTTATTAAGTTTATGTGAGGTCTTTAACTTAGGGAACATTATGTCTAATGTCTCTAAGAGAGGACCGATGAAAGAATAGAAAATTCACAACTTAGGGGATGTAGTGTGTCACACTAGGCCACCAAGAGGAATGTAATATGCTAGGATAGATCACGCTCATTGTTGGACTCCTACAATGAATTAACAACTAAGCCCTTACAACTGTGATTCAACAATTGGAAATATAGTTTGAATAGCTCTCTAAATCATCATGAAGGTGCATTTAACTTGTCAACCTAGGGATGTAGACTTGAAATGGGTCAACATAGTATATGCACTAGGAATCCATAGTAGCCATATTCACTCTATAGCTAAGCAAGACATAATGCTGAAAGTAAATTGCTTGGAAAGAAATAACATAAGTACTGAGCATCAACCAATAACTATAGTAGCTAGAATGCATGACAGAAATGAAAATATGAGCAAATAGATAGGAAACTACTCTGTCTACTTTGGCTGCAGGAATAGTCACAAAATGAAATTCTAGTGGTTCCAGGAACAAATGGTGCCAAATTTTTAACTAATTGCTAAACAGAAAGTAATAACTAAACTAAAGGAAGGAATGATCACCAAGTGGGCCCCCTTGGATGAGTATGCCTTAAGAAAAATTTACACTCATATGCACAAACTTATAACTTAATTTTATTCATTGAAAAGCATGAGTACAATTGAGCAACATAACTATATTATTGAAAAACTAAGAATGTGAGTACAATATTAGATCAATCAACCCCTTGAGAAGGAGCATTTGAGTCTTATTTATAGGAAGAAAAACTACTAACTAACTACCTAGCAAGGCGGTCAACTCCAACAGATTAGGAGGACACCACTATAGGGAAAGAATAAAAAGTGGAGAGGAGGTTGGGCATGTGTGGAATCTGGTCAAGCATGTTTTCCTTAACATAGATCTAGCACAACAATAACTCCTATATTCGCTCAACAAAAAATTAAGACCATTTATAAGGTGGTTACAATTCTTTGATTTAAACTAGGAATCTCCCTCCATTGAGAGTCTTCCCTCCATTGACCTTTGAATGATCACCTTGTTGACCTTGATGGAAAATGACCACCTAGCAGAATATTCCTCAATTTTGTAGGCTCTAATTATCTATATAACAATACTATTACGCACAACAATTGCATATCTATAACTATCTTAAAGTAACATTCATTAATTTCCACATGTAAAACTAACATAGATAGTTCATATAACATGTCAGTGTCATTTAAAAGTTACAAAAATAGCTTATGCCCAATGTCTATGGTTTTGAAAAAATGTCATAAAAAGGTCAGCATCCAAGTATCAAAGTCTATGACAACTACAACAAATAGATAATAAACCCTATCAAAATTGAGTCATAAACTAGACTCATCACTGCCCCCAGCCTAAGGCTTTGTTGGTCCTCTAGCAAAGGAAGGGTTGTTCGTTTGCTTAGTTAATTCCCTCAAATTTGCAACTTCTAGCTGTCCTACATTAGTTCTTGTAGTGTGTGAATTAGGGTCCCAATAGAACCCTTGCTATCAGTCCAACCTCGCCTCCCATCTTTGTCTCTACAACCATATATCATACTTATAATACCTAAAATTTGGCATAGGACATAATAGGATAGGTGGTTGAAAAGTTAATGGAAGCCAAATTTGTCCCTTTGTCCTTCCAATCTGTATATATCTATCAACCCTCTTGCATGTTGCAGCATAGTTTTGCAGAGAGTGAGGCTCGGCTTGTTTTAATTCATTAGTTAGACTGTTCCACCTCTGTGCCAGATATCCCTTTATAGATTCCCCTGTGGTTTTTGCTAACTTCTCATATTCTTTGTAAATTGCTTCTCTCTCAAGTAGGATCCTACTGTTATAGCTTGGTCGATAAATTTTTTTGTGCCAATCCCTAAAAATGTCTCCTAGATTTCTAGATTTATCCCTAATGGGCAAGGGAGTGTTGGATTCTATTTTCCTATAAGTCTTGAACTGTTGTCCCCAACTAATTTCATTTTGTATCTAGGACATAAATGCCCTTAATTGGACATCCCCAACATACAACAATGGATTC
>VDFB02365269.1:68504-193912 GCA_007258455.2 Sequoia sempervirens
TGTCTTCATCTACAATAACTACATAAAGAAGCCCTACATTGATATGTGTAAAAAATGAGATGAAATTAGTCAACATTACAAATACAGTGCAAAGTAAGATAACAATAGAAATTTCAAAAACTATGCAAGTAGATATATTACCTAGTTGAACTAGATCTGATATGTGGTTAAAGTCAACTGATGATTCCATTTGCGTTAGTTCCAATGTTGTCAGAGGGGGATACATGTGAAGTGGGATAAGATAACTTAACCATCATTCATCAACCCACTCCTTTGACTCGTACTCATCCCAGACTTGCATTGTACATGATGAACAAAAGCATGCAATATTTTGCATATGGATACTCCAAAAACCTGCATTTGAGGTAAGGAAAGAGTGTATCTCACTTGATCCTATCAGTGTACAACAATCCTCATATGGTCATGTAATGTTAGTATCATCTATCAACCAAAAAATTCTACGAATTGAAGACTTACCTTCATTACCTAGACCCATCAAAGCATTACACCACTCAAAGATTGATTTTGCATCTATCAACTTTGCATTGTATTTATACTTTAACTCTTCTCATGCTAATGCTCTTTTGACACATGCTCAGGTGCACCATCATGTTCCCGCTTTCCATGGTCGACCTCACAAAAGTTCCACATATGTTGAACACTTGTAATGACATGCATCTTGCTCAACCAATAGAACATTCACGAGTTCTTGTTCAAGCTGTGTTGCATAGTTATACGGCCATATTTTATGCTGAATGTATGCTATGCCCCTCTAAGCTAGATCACTATAGAACAACTAGAAGCAACCTTTCACAAACTCTGGAGAATGTGTGTGATCATTACTAATATAAAAGTGGTACTCCCTCAATACCTTCCTTTGGTCCTCTGTACTATCAGCTGCATAGATGAATACTATGTGTACAAATATAGAAACCTATGTGGAGTTGTAATATTGTGACTGCACCTCACATTGTGGCTATAGAGTGTAGTTCTTTGCAAATTTGACCATTGAAACTATGCTACCAACTGGAAAGGTGTCCTTTCATAACTTGAATTGCAAATCCAACCATCGAGCTCTATGGTAATGCCTTGCATACTCATACACTATACTGTCATGAAATGTAGACATGAACAGATACAATGACATCTTCTAAATAGCCAAATCATAGGTCTTTTTACTTGATTACCATCTTTTGTATTGTATGCCACTATTTTATAATTGTTGAACTGTATTAGTTGCTTTCCAACCTCATGTGTGCTTTCAATATGTTGACATATTGGCATATGTTGCAAGCCACCAAAACACTAACATGAACCATCCAAGCATATTTTCTTATAGAATATTTGGCCATACTCTCTTTCATATAATTTTTTTGATAAGAACTCTCTTGAAGATGTTGGTGGGGTATGTATGCCACAATCCTGTAAAACATTGTTAGTATGTAAATCTAAACATATAGAATGATAAACATCATAATGGTTAGAAAATTCAATATGTAATCTACAACAAAAAGTAGTGCATGTGTGAATTATATTGACATAAAAATGTTTAAGCATTTCAAAATATCTTTGAAAATTTTGAATTTGAGGATAATCATCTTGAAATTTATGAAAAAACTATGTTTGAGTCGTATCCAAAAAATGATTTGGATGTGGCTCAAGGTTTCAACTTCCGATTCTCCTTATTACCACATCCCTTGATTCGGAGATGGCCCTATGCTATTCTTGCAATAGTCTTCAATTAGTGATCTCAATGCTTCAATAATTGGTTTATCTTTTCGTGGGAGTCTCCTCGAGAATGCCCATAATTCAGTTGAATCTATGTCCTCAATTATTTGATGCCTTTGAAAAGCTCTTGATTTTTTTTTATATTAATTCTCAATTTTTGGCACATCTTTCTAATGTTACAAAATCTCCTTGTTTTATTACTTACCAAAGTTGATGTGATGACACGTTGGGTGACATTACTAAATTTTGATCATGAGGTCTTACCCACACTCTCATAAGCATCCATTAGATTCTTTTCAATAGTATTTTCACTTGAATCATTCGATGTTATCAACCCAAGAATATTCATGATGTTTCTATACTTTATACCTCACATCATTTCAAAAAATAGTTGACATCTTGCGGTCTCATTTAACCTTTCAAAGAACAATCTCTAAATCTTATTAGCATATCTTCTACAAGTGTGTTGTGGAATCTTACCTTCCATTGGCTACAAAATATTCTCATCAATATTCATAATTTTTTTTGGCTTTCTATGCAAAATTCTAGGTGGTATTCTCCTAGGTACATACATATCAACATTAGGAATTTCATCAATATTTAAGTGGGATGGGCTAGATTGTGTACCTTCGATCGAGGGTGGAATGGATGAAATACCTTGAGGTTGACATGGGGATGATGGCGTACCTCCTTCCTCAAATTTGAGTGATGATTTACTCTCAACTTGAGATGCGGTGGATAGTGTCCCTCCATATTCACTTGTGGTAGATGGTGTCCCTCTGTATTCACTTGTTATAGAGGGTGTGTCTCCAACTATGGTATTCAAATCTATCTTAGCATGATGTTTTTGCATTCATTCCTTTTATGCTGCCAATGCATTTTCTCTTTTTGATGGTTGAGGTTCCTCTTCAATTGGCATGTCTTTATCAATCGTATCCAATTTCTTCTTCTAAAAATGTTCCCTCAGCCATTCCTTTTTCTTTGCTTTACTAGTTTCGTACTCTTCTTGTGTTGGTTTATTCCTTGTTCATTTCCTCAACATGGTAGATAATTTTACATGTAGCATGATAAAGACACAATATTAGTTCCTAAAAGATGAATCCATACAAATAAATGAAATATATGTCATTCAAGGCTTCATACAAAATACTTACAATAATCTTGTAGAAGAGTATTTCTAGCATAGACAAAGGTGAAATGAAGTTTTGGATGGAATTCCTTAAAGAAATGTGGTCTTGTGGCATGCCATGATTGCAAGATAGGCTAAAAATGGAAGCATGGATAGGGAATGTGAATTGTTTGACATTAATGTTTTGGTAGACATGTATGAAAAATGTGGTACCTTTGACAAGCTAGTGATACATCACTGTGAGACCACATTTCTATGAGGCATTTTTCTAGCAGCCCCCTACCTTGTCAACCCTAATGCATTGACAAGCTAGTGAGTCAATGCAGTAGTGTTGAAAAGGTAGGGGGCTATAAGAAAAAAATCCTCATAGAAATGTGGTTTCATGGTGATATACCACATTGACAAGCTAGTGAGCTCACTAGCTTGTCAATGCGGTAGGGCTGACATGGTAGGGTGCTGTTAGAAAAAAATGCCTCATAAAAATTTGATAGGGTTGAAATTTTTTCTAATAGCCCCCTACCAGCCTATGGAATTTTTTCTAACAGCCCCCTACCTTGTCAACCCTACCACATTGAAAAGCTAGTGAGCTCACTAGCTTGTCAATGCTCACATGAATTTTTGGATCCAATGCTTCAAACAAATATGGTCTTGTGGCATGCCATGATTGCAAGATAGGCTCAAAATGGAAGCATGGACAAGGCATGCAAATTTTTTGACATTAATTTTTTGGTAGACATGTATGCAAAATGTGGTACCTTTTGACAAGCTAGTGAGCTCACTAGCTTGTCAATGCAGTAGGGTTGACAAGGTAGGGGGCTGTTAGAAAAAATGCCTAATAGAAATATGGTCTCATGATGATGAGATTACTAGCTTGTCATTGTGGTAGGGTTGACAAGGTAGGGGGTTGTTAGAAAAAAAATGCCTCATAGAAATGTGGTCTCATGGTGATGCTTTCAACCTTATCGTATTGACAAGTTAGTGAGCTCATTAGCATGTCAATGCTCACATGAAATTTTGTATCTGATTCCTTAAAGAAATGTGGCCTTGTGGCATTCCATGATTGAAAGATAGGATCAAAATGAAAGCATGGATAAGGAATGTGAATTATTTGACATTAATGTTTTGGTAGACATGTATGCAAACTGTGGTACCTTTGACAAGCTAGTGAGCTCACTAGCTTGTCAATAGTCACATGAATTTTTGGATCTAATTACTTAAATAAATGTGGTCTTGTGGCATGCCATGATTGAAAGATAAGCTGCACCTTTCCCCATGTTGCTAGCTTAGCCTTGAGTAGAGAGTCTTGAAAAAGTGGAGAGAAGGGTAACAATCCCTTGTAGGTAGACTAATCAAGGAAACATTAAAAATATATCACAACATTAGCGACGAGGTAAGTTTAGTGATGAGGTAAGTTTAGAAAAAAATATGAAAACCAAAATAGATTCAAATATCTATCAATGTGGGAGGAGTATATTCCAATTTTGTAGAGACACATATGGAAAATTTGGTAGCATAGATAAGGAAATCAGCTATTTGAAAAAATGCACATCACCATGGGACCCCATTTCTTTGAGGAATTTCTTCAAACAACTGATTACCTTGTCTATGATTTTTGATAAAATACTTTGGTAGAAATGTATGGAAAATTTGGTAGCATAGATAAGGCAATCAGCTGCTTGGTAGAACTTTTTGACAAAATACCTCAATGAGATATGTCTTCATGGACTAGAATGATTGCAGGATATGCACAAAATGGATTTGTTGAAAAGGCTTTAGAAAATTTCAAGAATATGCAATTTCTAGGTGTAAAACCAAATTCCACTACATTTTCCATCATCCCCCATGCCTATACCAAAATGAAAGCTTTGGAAAGGGGTATGCACATCCATAGAAAAGGATTGAGAAATTATGTATTATTTTAAATACTTATAACTTTTATCATATTTATGTGTATACAAAATGTGGAAGGATACACAAAGTAGGTCAATTGTTTAACAAAATGTCTCAAAGAGATGTGGTCTAAAAATGTAATTGGAAAGTGCAAAGAATTGTGTAGTTTAAAATGTGCATTGACAGCTAAGGTTATAGTGGAAAACAATCAATGATGAACATGGAATATGCAAAATAAAAAATCAAAGCAAGCCAAAATAGAATGAAAGAAAATATAAAGAAAATGTGTAAAGACTTCCAATACCTAAGAAATTGAAATTCAAATGGAGTTCTACCAAATTATGTAGCCTTTGATTCTTCTCAAGCATCAAACTCCTCAACAATTTGAGTTTTTCAAAAGCTTGTTTCCTTTTCAATGTTCAATTGTACATCACTCTTGAATGGAATTGAGACTTGAATTGATATATATCAAAATCGATGTGAAATATCTACTATTTCATGCAAAGGTGGTGGAAAGATCATAAAAAGGTGGTATAATATGAAAAAATTGCATGCAAACTTCACAAAAGCATCAAAAAGATTCTTTTTGTTAGAACATGCACATAACCAGGAGAATATGCAGAATGTGGGCCTAGAGATCATGGGTATATTGAGTTTTTTACTATTTTAAGAGCAAGAAAAAACACGCTCACATTATAACATGAGCACATTATGTCTTGCTAAACAAACAACTACATCTCAAATTCTTCAAAATGTGCTCATGTTATGAGAAATTTAATTTTCTATAGGTTTCTTTTGTCTCTCTCTATCCTTAGACATCCACCCCCCTTAGCCATCTAGGTCTCTCACTTATCCCTAAACCCTCAACCCTAGACACTATGCCTTAAACCCTAATCTCTCTCTCTCTCTCCCTCTTACCTATCTCTCTCCCACTCCCTCTCTCTCCCTCTATCTCTCTCCTATACTCTCTCTCTCCCTCTCTCTCAGGTCTCTCTCTCCCAACCCCTCTCCCTTTCTCTCTCAAGTATCTCCCTCCTACCCCTTCTCCCTCTCTCGGGGTCTCTCTCTCAATCAATCCTCCTCCTCACTCACTCACTCCTCCCCTCCTCAGGTCTATCTCTATCCTCTGCAGTGTCTCTCTCCTCTCTCTATCTCTCCTCCTCTCTCCCTCTCTCTATCACTCCTATCTCTCTCCATCTCTCTACCTCTCCCTATCTCTCTATCACTCCCTCTATCTCTCTCCCACTCTCTCTCTCTCCCTCTCTCTTAGGTCTCTCCCTCCCCCCTCCCCCATCTCTCTCTCTCTCTCTCTCTCTCTCTATCTCCCTTTATCTCTCTCCCACTCCCTCTCTCTACCTACACAACTAGACAACTCTCTTTATCTCACTTCTCCCTCCATATTTCCCTCCCTCTCTACCCTAATCCCTCAACCTTATACTCTATACCCTATACATTGGATCCTCGACCCTAATCCCTTAACTCTATACCCTCAACCCTCTACCCTCAACCTTAAACTAAGTCAACCCTAAACCTTTAAACCCTCTACCCTTAACCTAATACCCTCTACCCTTAACCCTATACCCTCCACTCTTATACCCTTAAACCCTTAAACTCTCTACCCTCAACCCTTAAAACCTAAATCCTTAGACCCTCAACCCTATACCCTCAACTCTCAACCCTTAAAACCTCAACCCTATAGGTAATCAATCCTATACCCTCAATTCTCAACCCTCTAACCTATACATTGGATCCACAACCCTCATCTCTCTCTCTCTCCTTCCCTCCTCTTCTCTCGTCCTCTATATCTAACTTCTCCCTCCATCTCTCCCTCCATCTCTACCCTAATCGCTCAACCCTATACCCTCAACCCTCAATCCATAAACCCTAAAATGTCAACCCTTAATCCCTTAACTCTAATCCCTCAACCTTCAACCTTCAACCTTAAACCCTCAAGCCTAAACCCTTAAACCCTAAACCCTTAAACCTTCTACCCTCTACCCTCAACCCAATACCCTCTACCCTCAAGCCTAAACCCTTAAACCCTAAACCCTTAAACCTTCTACCCTCTACCCTCAACCCAATACCCTCTACCCTCAACCCTATACCCTCAAACCTTAAACCCCTAAACCCAAGTAAACTCTCTACCCTAATCCCTCAACCCTCAATCCTTACTCCCTCAACTATTAAACCCTCTACCCTCTACCCTCTACCCTCGACCCTCTACCCTCAACCCTTAAACCCTAAACCCTAAACCCTCAACACCTATACCCTCTACCCTATACATTGGAACCTCAACCCTAATCCTTCATCCATGTAGCCTCAAACATCTACCCTCAACCTTAAACACTCAACCATAATCCCTCAACCCTATACCATCAACCCTTAAACCCTTAAACCAAAGTAAAATCTCTACCCTAATCCCTCAAACCTCAACCCTTAATCCCTCAACCCTAATACCTCAACCCTTAAACCCTCAACCCTCTATCCTCTACTCTCAACCCTCAACCATTAAATCCTAAACCCTCAACCCCTATACCCTCTACCCTATACATTGGAACCTTAACCCTAATCCCTCAACCCTATACCATCTACCCTCTACCCTCTACCCACAACCTTAAACCCTCAACTCTTAAACCCTAAACCCTTAAACCCTCTACCTTCTACCCTCAACCCAATACCCTCTACCCTCAACCCTAATACCTCAACCCCTAAACCCTTTAACCCAAGTAAACTCTCTACCCTAATCCCTCAACCCTCAACCCTTAATCCCTTGACCCTTAAACCATCAACCCTATACCCTTGACCGTCAACCCTTAAACCATAAACCCTCAACCCTATACCCTCTACCCTATACATTGGAACCTCAAACCTAATCCCTCAACCCTGTAACCTCAACCTCTACCCTCAACCTTAAACCCTCAACCCTCAACCCTTAAACCCTCTACCTCTACCCTCTACCCTCAACTCAATACCCTCTACCTTCAACCATAATCCCTCAACCCTATACCCTCAACCCTTAAACCTTTAAACCCAAGTAAACTCTCTACCCTAATCTCTCAACCCTCAACCCTTAATCCCTCAACCCTAATCCCTCAACCCTTAAACCCTCTACCCTCCACCCTCTACCCTCTACCCTCTACCCTATACATTAAACCTTCAACCCTCAATTATCAACCCTCTACCCTTAATCCCTCAACCCTCAACCCTTAAACCATAAACCCTCAACCCCTGTACCCTCTACCCTATACATTGGACCCTCAACCCTAATCCTTCAACTATATACCCTCAAACCTATACCCTAAACCCTCTACGCTCAACCTTAAATCCTCAACCCTAAACCATTAAACCCTAAACCCTTAAACCTTCTACCCTCTACCCTCAACCCTAATCCATCAAGCCTATACCATCCACCCAATACCCTAAACCATCAACCCTATAGGTACTCAACCCTATACCCTCAATTCTCAACCCTCTACCCTATACATTGGATCCTCAACCCTCATCTATTTTTGCCTCTCCCTCTTCTCTCTATCTCTCTATCTCACTTATCCCTCCATCTCTCCCTCCATCCATCCCTTCCTCTCCACCCTAATCCTTCAACCATTAAACCCTTTGTAAGAGAGGGGGACCAGCCACATCAAGGCCCTAGGTCACAAAGAGCCAAGCGGGGAAGGCTACCCTAACTTACCTCACTCTAAAGGGATGTTTAGAATGAGGGACGAAAATGATGAGGACTATTAAATACTTCAATCACCCTTTAGACCCCAACTTTAGTTTTGGCTAGGTGAGCTCATTTTTTGGAGTTGGTACTATGCCTTAGATATCTCTCTATCTGAGGATGGCATCACAGTTCTAGGACATTAGCACGACATGCTGGCATTTCCTGGGTGCACTGGCATCCATACAACTAGAAAATAGTGAACATAGTAAAACTACGAAAAAGACCTACTAACATCCTAGCTAGTTCAACCTAGATGGTAAAACAAAATGAGAAAGTATACAAAATAGATACTAAAATGATAAAGTAAATAGACAAGAACTAGGGTGACAAAGATAATCTCACAAAAGTACCTATTCGCTAGCTAGCTCCAAAAAAGCATGTTCTCTTGCACACACAAAAGAACAAAAAAATGTTGGTGTTGTATAGGGGCCTGCCTCAGTCAGACCCCTGTTTTGGTGTTTCCACCTCCATGGACAACCAAATAGAAATGATCCAGAGAAATATATGATAAAGAAGTAAAGAAGGAAGGAATGAAAATAACACTACAAAATAGTAAAGATCTACTCAACCAAATAATAAAGGAGAGGAGTGAAAGGTTACCACCTCCACCAAGAGCTCACTAGCCAATGTAGGAGAAAAAAGGACTTGAACAATAACCAAAACCTCGACCGCGATGAAGGGAGGTTTAGTAAAACCTCAAGTCCACGCTGCAATTGATTGCTTCACACTTGCTTAACAGAGTTGATGGAGTGTTGTTGTTTCTATAATGGAGTGATAAAGTGCTATTGAGAGTAGAGAATTCTAAGAGAATGAAGTTGAATGCTTAGAGGATGCAAAAAAATATGGATTGAATGAAGAATGGATGAATTTGAAGAAGAAGAGGGAAGAATATACTATTTTTTGGGGTTAGTTGGTAGAAGAGGGATGTTACAAATCATTCCTAATAGGAAGTGTAACTGCTCTGCCAACTTTAGATATAGGAATCTGTTAGGGATGTAAGCATGCCACATGGACATCTGCGCATTGTGCAACATCCCCGAAAAATATTCTTCTACTGACACAATAGACAGATTCCAAGTGCAAGGAAGTCAACTAGATGATGTGGAATTTTCACTTTGGATTTGGTTTTCTAAGGTGAAGATGTAAGAAAGGGAAATTTGCTTAAGGGGTGAAAACTCACTCCTATACATTTTTCCTTGACTTTAGCGAGCACAAATACTGATGAGTGCTTTAGTAAAGTATATCAAAGAGTGAATAGGGTTAGAGATGTATACCTAGACCATTGAGGGAGTGGACCATAATTTGGTGAGCTCGAAAGTGTAGTGTAGGAAAAGGAGTCCATAGCCTCGTAGAACTATGAAGCTGTAGAATGAAAGTGCCTCACTGGGCTATAGACTTACAAGGAAGGTGTCCTCCAAGATCTCTCACATGAATGAAACCTAAGGGAAAGAACCTTATAGACCTGGAAGGAAGGTGTCCTCAAAGATCTCTCATGTGAAGGAAACCAAGAAAATGTGCCTTACAAACTCGTAGACCTGCAAGGAAGGTGTCCTCCAAGATATCTCACATGAAGGAAACCCAAAAAAAGTGCCTTACAAACCCATAGACCTGCAAGGGAGTGAACCCCAAGATCTCTCACATGGAGGAAGCTTAGAAGAAGCACCTTACAGATGCGTAGACTTGCAAGGAAGGTGTCCTCCAAGATCTCTCACATGAAGAAAACTGAGAAAAGGCACCTTACAGACCCACATACCTGCAAGGGAGTGAACCTAAAGATCTCTCACATGGAGGAAGCTTAGAATAAGTTTCTTACAGACCCATAGATCTGGAGGGAGGTATCCCACAAGATATTTCACATGGAGAAAACCCAGAAAAAGGGGATTCTGTAGAGGTACAAAGCAGCTTCACAGGCACACCTGCAAAGTGACATGTTTACCCTCACATAGAACATGTTCGAAAGCAACTGCATAGGAAAGTAAGTGGAAAGTCACATATAATATCGTAGATTGAAAAGATTTCAAAGGGCTCCCTTGGGAACCCAACGTGAAGAAGGGGGTCCAATCAACAGATGCACTGTTTTAAAGTACAAAAGAGATGTTCTTTCTCAAATTGATTCATCATCAAGGAATCCTTTCAAAAGATGTTCAATTCATCAAGGAATTCAAAAGGAAGAAAATTCCCCTTTGTGAGGGGAACATCAAAGTTTCTCCCTCTTTGAAGGAAAGGTCTCAAGTTGTTTCTTTGCAAACCCATGATGAAGGAAACATGTTCTGTTAGGGTTTCAAGTCAAGAATGGGATTCTTTGAAAAAGTTTGTGAATATTCTTGAGAAAAGATTCAATTGGAAACAAATACATTTTCCAAAAATAAAAGTGATGGCATTGTCACACATGAAAGGGACAACTCGAGCAAAGAAGAGAGAAAGATAAGAAAAAAGCGATAAAGAAATGGATACCAACAAAGGGCACAGGGGTGATTTGATATTTCAGGGTCATAACTGCTCATAAATATATAGATAAGTATAATAATAATAGTATATAAATGAACTATTATCAAACCCCTACTATATTAGACCATGTGAAGAATGCATGAGAAGAAAAAATAAAAAAATAAAAAAATTGTTCAACATGGAAGGAAAGCCTAAATTCCCCCAACACTTTGCATCATCCCCAATTTTTTGAAAATCAATCACAAACATGGAAGAATGATGAGACAAATAGAAGAAGGTTTATGATAAAAAAACCACTCCTATATCCAAGCACCAATAGGGGTTATGAGGTTCATATAGGAACACATAAAATGATCATGGGGGAACACATCACAACACACACACACACATCTAATCTAAAGATAAAGAAGAGGCCTTCCCCTAATACATATAGACTAGGAGGTCATCTGCTTCCCACTCTAGATCATCATAAGGGGAAGGAGGACAAGCCTGTAGTGGTGGGATGTTAAGAGGAGTATCTTTTGACCCTCTTGCAACAAGGGCTAAGGAAGAAGGCCCTACATGGTCTTCGTCACTCAACTCTTGTGGAGCTATGGTCAATGATTTCATAAAGATTGCTGACATGGCTAGAACTTCATCTAGAGTTAAACATGCACTTCACTAGAGTTCCATGTTATACCTCAACAGATGGGGAAGGCTATGCCTGAGATTCACCGCTAGGCTCACCTAGTGACTTGGGAGCGGTGACAAACTCAAGGGAAGCCAGGACTGGTTTTGTTACTTTAATAGAACAAGTTAGTACAGGACCACCTTTCAAAGAAGGTAGGCTTCTCTTACATCCTCTATTGCTAGAAGGACCACCCTCCACCTTCTACTTTGTCAGGAGACGTGAAATCCCCATAGACGAGGCAAGAGGTGCGAAGGAAGAGGAGGAAGAGAAAACCGCAATAGATACAACCGAAGTGTTCGGCATATCTACGGGTTTTGGGAAAGGAGGGACATTTGGAAGGGACATCAATAAGGGAAGCTCCACTGAAGGAGCGATGAACACTTGCAACTTTTTTAGGCTAGGTACATTCGTACTCATAGAGGAAGCCAAAAGTGATGTGGAACTTGGTTGAATGGAAGCAGAGGGGAGGAGAGAGGAGGGAAAATCAGGAGGCCCTGAGATAGGGGAGGTTGAATCCTTTTCCTTCTTCTACAAAGCAACCTACTCAGCCGTGAGAGCCTTTCATCGGCACTTGTGTTCGCGCGCAAGGTGGCTTCTATGATTCTTCAAGCTAGAGACTGGAGGTGGTGAAGGAGTGGAAGACTCCCACTCAACCATGTGAGTGTCCTCCATAGTTGTTTCCAGTAGAGGGATGGGCTCCTGAATGAGAGCAAGAGGAATTGGTTGAGAAGCAATGGGGGGAGTTGACTCTAATGCCTCAATAGCAGGCATCTTCCCATTTACTTCCTTAGAAGCAAAAGTGGTAGGAGGCCATAGAGGATAAGACATAGAAGATTTCCCATGGGGACCTTTTCCTCTACCATATAAGTAGTACCAAGGTCCAAGTGGTTTAGTAGGGAGGTTCGATATCCTGATCTTAGGTCTATGCCAGGGTGGTATCATCAGACTCAGTGGATAAAAGATAGGCATATTCATCAAAAACTCTTCTCTAGAAAGAGGAGGATGAGATCCATCCTGAGGATGGGGTAGCTTCTCTTTTCCCTTTTGAGAGAGGAGGCAGCTGGCTACTGTACCACCGAAAGAGCCAATTTCGGTTATCCCTTGTCCCTAGTCTTATACTTAACATGGTTTTTGTAAAGTAGGTCCATTCTTGGAGGGAGTGGACCAACTGGGGTAGGATAAAATTGGTCTAATGAATATCCCCCATGGGATACTAGAGGCTAGTATATAGTGTCATGCACTATGTGCATAACACCTTCATGGGATAACTTTAAACATTTGTGGATGACGGAGGTGATTCCATTCAAGGAAGCTAGCCAAGGTATGCCTAACTTCTCCCTAAACAGATCTAACTCTAGGATAACATTGAAGACTATTTCTACAACCCTAAGTCCTACTAGGACAGACATAGCTATTGAGCCATATGACTTTAGACAAAGACCATCATTCATACAATGAGTTAAGCCACAACTTCTCTTCTTTAATTACATTCACTCAACTCATAGGATCAACTAAGACCACTGTTACAATGTTTCCATTGAGGTGAGTAGGAATGTAGGGGGGAGAGGGCTTATTGTTTAAGGGTAAATCCTGCAACATAAACATCACATCCAGGGAGTCAGGCATAGGTTGTGTGGTAGGAGTAATTGTGATCATGTTAATATATGCCTCAGGCCGAGTGGTAGAATCAAAGGGATCGATAATCACGTTAGTAGAATGTGATGGAAATGGGTTTGTGTATATCTAAAATTCACTATTCACTTTCACCACCGATTTGTTTAGATTTTGTTTACTTCTATCAAGATGAATAGTAACATCTTTGATGTGGTCCTATATCTCATGATGCAGGCACATAAAAAATTCAGTATCATGTCTGTTAACTTGATGGTATTGACAAAAGGTATTCCAATCATACCAACTAAGGAATGGTTCTTTAAGAGGCTTAGGGTTCTCCAAAGTTATGATCTTATCCTTTAGCAACTTTTGCAAGATGGAAGAGTAAGATTCTACTAACTTTGTGAACTTTCGGTTGTGCCTGAGGTCATTATCAGTCATAGTGGCTACTTCATTCACAACAACCTTAGCTTTCCTAGAGATCGATACAATGGACTTTCCTTCTGAACAAGAGCACAAGGAGGATCCCCCAAACTAAACTGCATTCTATTGATACTCCCGTAATGCAACACACAAATGCATGAAAGAAGGAAATTTCATAAGGTTAAACTTCTCCTTCCAAGGTCTTTGGAATTTCCCTATGAACACCTTCTACACGTCATAATCGAGAAATAGATATGAGATTTGTGAAAATAGCACTTAGTATTGCACTATAAAATCATTAATATTTTCGTGATCACCTTGTTTGCATTGGACAAGATAAAAAAAGGTCATCTTCAATCTGATGTTAGCTTGGAACTATCATAGGAATTGGTTTACAAGTTGATCAAATGAGAAAATGGAATTATCAGGTAAGGAACAATATCATTCGAGCACTGTATCCTTAAGAGATCGGGGGAATAACTTCACCATCAATGCATCGTGATGGAAGAAATTTATACATAGGGCGTTAAAGGTGGATTGAACCAATAATTTTTGGGAGGGCTATGTCCTTCTCTTGCACTCTTAGGGGTTTTCACCTAAAAGGAGAGAGATAGACCCCAAAAACTATGGTGGTTCACTAAGACTAAGGTATGTATGATGTAATTATGACTAAATGCAATGATGTAGATGCAACTAATTGATAAAATTGTCTTATTATGAATGGAAAACTAATGAAATATGCAATGTTTGAAAACATAGTGTGATATGTAGAAATGAACTAGAAACATAAACAAATACAAACAAAACTAAATGAGATTGAACATAGTGTACCTAGAGATGAAATGTTGATGTTGGAAGATTTTAGAATTTGACAAAAATCACTGTTGATGACTAGTGGGACTCATTCACCACTAATGGCGAATTAGTCTTGCTTCTGGTAAAATGACCTGAAACTGGTTTCTAATTGTTGGGAACTGAATTATGATGAAAAAAAATTTCCCAGCCTGTAGGTGGGACCAATTCGCCACTGATGGCGAATCATTCCTCCTCAAAAATTATGCAAATTTAGGGGTCAAGTTTGTGGGTCTAGATCTGCATTTGTCTTCTTGTCGGGTTGATGGAGTCAAATCTTCAGAAAATGGACTGAATGTTGTCTCCAAGATTGAATTAGGGTTTGGTTGACTTGAATCACTTTGATGACTTGTTGACCACTTTTCAACACCTATTTCTTTGAAAAATCTGCCTACAAGACCAAAATCTTATTGTTGAAGTTTGAAGATATGTCAATGGATGCTCCAAGATGCTTGATAATTGCTTGATCAAATGATGCAATAATGCTTTGAATGCTAGAATGCTAATTGATGTTGAATGAGTGAAAGAGATGAATGGGGGTTAAAATGGATTGGAAAACACTTATTTATACACTTATGCCCTAACAACCCAAAAATACATCACAGGCCGACATAAGGTCTTAATGAATAAAAATCAAAAGGAAATTTGAATTTATTTTGAATTTTGTGCCAAGAGGGATTCATTCACCACCCATGGTGAATGGGTACCACTCTAGGCTTGCAAGTGGGTGTTGGGAATTAAGTTTCTTGTAATGTTGTTTGTCGGGTTTATATTTAAAAAAACATTTAATTAAGGCCTATAAGTGCATAAAGGGGCCAAATAAAGCATAAGAAAGGTATAATTAGTTGTGACAAGCCTAGAAAAGTGTGAAATATTGTTAGAATACTTTACAACACTTTGAAATAGGACTTGGTAAGGGATAAAAAGGGAATATTTAGATGAATTATAATAATAAGAGTCTATAGAAGTGTATAAATGTGTTACAACACTTCACAACACCTTCACAAGACATCATAATTTAAATATTCAGGACCTAATGTGAATGTATAAGTCACATTACAACATTAAATCTAAGTAAAATAAGTCAAGCATCATAGGAAAGAAAACTAAATGACCATGAAAATGTTCAAGATTAATTTTTCTATGGTACATTTAGCCCCCACCTTAGTGAGAGGATGAACTTTCTTCAAACTCACACTAAAGTAGTCATGCATATCGAAAGGGATCCAAATGCACTTATGTTAGCAAGATGGAATGACAATGATTAAGAGGGATGATAAAGCCCCCATGATGAAGATCCCATGGAAAACTAAACACAAGAACAAAGGAACACACATGTGAAAGAGAGAAAGAAAAGGGAGAGAAAAAGGAAAAGTCAAATCAAGCTTCAATCGTTTGTTCAACTAGTTGTGAATCAGATCTAGGCTATTTGTCCAAAAAAAGAAAATGCATACTCAATTTGGGATGATGGAACTCATGGCTATCCACTAGGTGAGAAGGCCCAAAATGTGAGAAACATAAGCTCGGGTGGTATGTATTGCTAAATACACAAGTGATTATGGGGAAAGTCATGTTGTGGGATGGGCTTCCCGCTCAACCATATCAAAGTTATACCCCCCGTTAACTTTAATAGGAACCACAAAGGAAAAATGTTGGTTTGTGCTTCATGAAACAAGAAAAGATTTGTATGCTTAGAACTCATGAACAAATGTGATGGCACCACAGGCATGCAAGCTGTGTTATGCAAGGTGGCCATGTAAATGTGAAATGCAACATGAAAAAAGATGTTCAAATGAGTCTTATTAAGTTTATGTGAGGTCTTTAACTTAGGGAACATTATGTCTAATGTCTCTAAGAGAGGACCGATGAAAGAATAGAAAATTCACAACTTAGGGGATGTAGTGTGTCACACTAGGCCACCAAGAGGAATGTAATATGCTAGGATAGATCACGCTCATTGTTGGACTCCTACAATGAATTAACAACTAAGCCCTTACAACTGTGATTCAACAATTGGAAATATAGTTTGAATAGCTCTCTAAATCATCATGAAGGTGCATTTAACTTGTCAACCTAGGGATGTAGACTTGAAATGGGTCAACATAGTATATGCACTAGGAATCCATAGTAGCCATATTCACTCTATAGCTAAGCAAGACATAATGCTGAAAGTAAATTGCTTGGAAAGAAATAACATAAGTACTGAGCATCAACCAATAACTATAGTAGCTAGAATGCATGACAGAAATGAAAATATGAGCAAATAGATAGGAAACTACTCTGTCTACTTTGGCTGCAGGAATAGTCACAAAATGAAATTCTAGTGGTTCCAGGAACAAATGGTGCCAAATTTTTAACTAATTGCTAAACAGAAAGTAATAACTAAACTAAAGGAAGGAATGATCACCAAGTGGGCCCCCTTGGATGAGTATGCCTTAAGAAAAATTTACACTCATATGCACAAACTTATAACTTAATTTTATTCATTGAAAAGCATGAGTACAATTGAGCAACATAACTATATTATTGAAAAACTAAGAATGTGAGTACAATATTAGATCAATCAACCCCTTGAGAAGGAGCATTTGAGTCTTATTTATAGGAAGAAAAACTACTAACTAACTACCTAGCAAGGCGGTCAACTCCAACAGATTAGGAGGACACCACTATAGGGAAAGAATAAAAAGTGGAGAGGAGGTTGGGCATGTGTGGAATCTGGTCAAGCATGTTTTCCTTAACATAGATCTAGCACAACAATAACTCCTATATTCGCTCAACAAAAAATTAAGACCATTTATAAGGTGGTTACAATTCTTTGATTTAAACTAGGAATCTCCCTCCATTGAGAGTCTTCCCTCCATTGACCTTTGAATGATCACCTTGTTGACCTTGATGGAAAATGACCACCTAGCAGAATATTCCTCAATTTTGTAGGCTCTAATTATCTATATAACAATACTATTACGCACAACAATTGCATATCTATAACTATCTTAAAGTAACATTCATTAATTTCCACATGTAAAACTAACATAGATAGTTCATATAACATGTCAGTGTCATTTAAAAGTTACAAAAATAGCTTATGCCCAATGTCTATGGTTTTGAAAAAATGTCATAAAAAGGTCAGCATCCAAGTATCAAAGTCTATGACAACTACAACAAATAGATAATAAACCCTATCAAAATTGAGTCATAAACTAGACTCATCACTGCCCCCAGCCTAAGGCTTTGTTGGTCCTCTAGCAAAGGAAGGGTTGTTCGTTTGCTTAGTTAATTCCCTCAAATTTGCAACTTCTAGCTGTCCTACATTAGTTCTTGTAGTGTGTGAATTAGGGTCCCAATAGAACCCTTGCTATCAGTCCAACCTACTCCATATATAGTTCATATAACATGTCAGTGTCATTTAAAAGTTACAAAAATAGCTTATGCCCAATGTCTATGGTTTTGAAAAAATGTCATAAAAAGGTCAGCATCCAAGTATCAAAGTCTATGACAACTACAACAAATAGATAATAAACCCTATCAAAATTGAGTCATAAACTGGACTCATCATTGCCCCCAACCTAAGGCTTTGTTGGTCCTCTAGCAAAGGAAGGGTTATTCGTTTGCTTAGTTAATTCCCTCAAATTTGCAACTTCCAGCTGTCCTACATTAGTTCTTGTAGTGTGTGAATTAGGGTCCCAATAGAACCCTTGCTATTGGTCCAACCTACTCCATATATAGTTCATATAACATGTCAGTTTCATTTAAAAGTTACAAAAATAGCTTATGCCCAATGTCTATGGTTTTGAAAAAATGTCATAAAAAGGTCAGCATCCAAGTATCAAAGTCTATGACAACTACAAAAAATAGATAATAAACCCTATCAAAATTGAGTCATAAATTGGACTCATCACTGCCCCCAGCCTAAGGCTTTGTTGGTCCTCTAGCAAAGGAAGGGTTGTTCATTTGCTTAGTTAATTCCCTCAAATTTGCAACTTCCAGCTGTCCTACATTAGTTCTTGTAGTGTGTGAATTAGGGTCCCAATAGAACCCTTGCTATCAGTCCAACCTACTCCATCTCTATCTCTCTGTAACTATATCATACTAATAATACCTAAAATTTGGCATAGGCCATAATAGGATAGGTGGTTGAAAATTTAATGGAAGCCAAAATTGTCCCTTTGACCTTCCAATCTGTATATATCTATCAACTCTTTTGCATGTTGTAACATAGTTCTACAAAGAGTGAGGATCAACTTGTTTTAACTCATCAATCAGATTGTTCCACCTTTGTGACAGATATCCCATTACAGATTCCCTTGTGGTTTTTGCTACCTTCTCATATTCCTTGTAAACTGCTTCTGTCTCAAGTAGGATCCTACTACCATAGCTTGGTTGGTAAAGAATTATGTGCCAATCCTTGAAAATGTCTCCTGGATTTCTAGATTCATCCCTGACGGATAAGGGAGTGTTAGATTCTATTTGCCTATAAGTCCTGAATTGTTGTCCCCACCTAATTTCATTTTGTATCAAAGACATAAATTCCCTTAATTGTGTAAGGAAAAATTTGGTGCATCTTAGAGAAATCTCTAAGAACAGTAATGCCTTCGGTAACTTTCATTTCCATTAGGTTTCCTCAAAGACACATACAACTATGTCCTAAAGCGAAAACAAACACAGTTTGTTTCCCACATTGATCCTTCTGAGAGAAGCACATGTAAATTCAATAGCATGCATTAACAGATTCTACAACAAGAACCAATAGACATGAAAGATGAGAAAAAACCAGAACAAATAGATTTATGTGGGGAAAATCCTTTTGGATAAAAAACCCCACACTCCAAACATTGAGCCATTGTATTATTCAACAACAAACAGTTACAATACAATTTTAGGCTCATAGCCTTTTCAGAGATTACATCTTGTTCATTCTGGATACAACTGGTAGCAAACTATCCTTGAGAGATCAACCATGGAATTCATGATTAGGAGAGATTCCAATAGCATACTCCTACCTCTCTCTTCCTCTACTTCGGCCTCATGGTCTTGACCTTTCAGCCAGCCACTCGGTCCTCTCTCTCTGTTCTCTATATTTTCAGAACATCCAATGCATACATATATGCATTCATTCTCAACAGGCTCTGTGAAATGGTTCATTTCCAACTCTCGGACAACAATCTCTAGCTAAACATCATAGATGTTTCCACTTCCTTGCATAGAAGATAATATGTCCAGGTCACACCACGTAGGACAATCTTCAAATGGTCAAAGGCATTCAACCTGTGTTGGCATGTTGGTGAGACACTAACCATGTCTCCACAATGCTAACACAACCAACATTCAATATCACCAAGATTTGTCCCCATCGGCAAGAGGTTACACCGAGTCTAGAGAGCTATCGCTAAGACTTCATCATGTCACCAAGACCTCACACTGAAGATCACAAGGTATTCTGAAGAGTTCATCAGTCAACAAGACTATCACTCTTCTCCCAGACATTACACTAAAGTCTTCAAGTCACATCGACCTCAGCATTCTCATCAGCGAGACAATCGCCATTCGATGAGACATCATACCAAAGTTTAGAGGTCATATCGATGTTAGCTTTTCCATCGGCAAGACACCTGTAGTTTGCCAAGACTTCATATTGAAGTCTTCAAGTCATGCCGATGTGAGTATTCCATTCGGTGAGATAATCATCTTTTGCTAAGACATCACACTGAGCTCTTCGTGTTATACTGAAGCATCCGACAGTCAGTGAGACTTATCGCTTTTGCTGAGACATCATTGCGAACACAAATTTCACCCCGAAGACCACTATCGACATGACTTCAATAGTCACTAAGACTTCATACCGAAGCCTCCAAGTTACCCTGAGATCACCTTTCGCCAAGAATCATACCGAACACATCCCACAGCATCGGTGAGACAAACGCCCATTGCCAAGAGTTCTTACTGAACCCTTATGTTACACCGATGACTCCTATCGGCGAGACATCTCCATGTCGCCAAGAGTTCACGCCGAGGTCTTTGTGTTACCCCGAGTGTAAACCATCAGTGAGACATACCACCAGTCACCAAGAGATCTTCCTGAGAGTTCAAGTCACCTCAATGACTCCACTATCGGCAAGACTTCACACATTCGGTAAGACTACATACTGAAACACATGTGTTACACTAAAGACTTCTTTCACCACAGGTCTCCTCGACATCTGTTAGACACCAACCTATTAGCCAAACATCTCCTAGTCGCCAAGACTTCATATCGATAGGCGCAAGTAATGCCAATTACCACATCGGCCAGACAGACCAAAGGTCATGCCAATATCGGTAAGACATCCTATTGTCACTGAGACATCATTTCGACAGTCCAGGTTACACCAAAGGTTTTAGATGTTGATCACCAAGACATTCAGGAGGTCACAGTGATAGTTCAGGATCAACTAGCAGATCGGCCAAACATCTCACCAGTCTCAGCGAAATTGCTCACAAGAGGTTTCAGCCTGCGAGATTGAGGCACATTTTCCAACAAATTGGACATCCCTGACATACAAAAATGGATTCCAATCATGATCTTGGGACACAAAATAATTATACAAATAGAATTCACAAAACAAAATTTTTATATCAGGAGGAACAATTCGATAAGCATGGAAAAATTCAAGAGTCTCAATGGAAGGATTCAAACCTGAGATAATCCTTGATAGTTTAAAAGAAAGATTCTTTTCCTTCAAATATAGAGCATAGACCCTTGGAGGATTCCTGCACTTTAATATATGAGGTACTAAGGCTGCCATATTGTCCACCTTCTCCCTTAAAGCATCAATTTTTGCATTCTTATCTTCAATCTCTTCATCTCTCTTTAGAATTTCCTTCTTCAACCCTCGTTTATCCTCTTTCCATTCCTCTTCCTTCCTTTGTATCTCTCTCCATAAGTTCATGGCTACCATGTGCATTGAAAAATCAGAGGGCTTATGTATTCCTACCAAATTTTTTCTTGGCATTGATGCTTGCTCTTCATATCGCTCCAACTGCAGGGGTGTTGATTGTTCTCCCAGTTCTAGCTGTAGGGGCTCTTGTTTTTTCTCTTGTTGCATGAACTCTTTCTCTTGCTTTTGCTATAGGAGCTCCTGATTCTCCTCATACTCTTGAATTTCAACTTGTTCAGTGATGGTAGCAAGCTCTACCAATGTTATATATGTTGCTTCCTAAAATATGTCCTTTTCCTCAACATTCACCTACCCCATTGGGGCTTCTGTTTCCTCTTGCATCTCTAGTCCTAGGGCTTCCCTGCGGAGACATACCAGTGGCTGGTCCAGCTGGTCTTGTTTTTCTAGGAGGGCTCTCATGTTTCTCCTCAGCTATAGGAAGAACAGTGTCAGCCTTCCATTTCTTAGAGCTTGGCACTTTCTTTTCTGCCATTTAATTTTTAGCTTTTCCCTTCCTTATTTCTACCTCTTTCTTTTGTACCCTCGTTTGAATTAGGATGCCAAGAGGGACATCACCATCAAAATATGAAGAGAAACTTTCTTTTTTTGAATGTTCTGCCTCAAAAGAACTAATCTCTATGGTTTGTTCAACTATAGGAGGGTTTACAATAGGGCCTATGCTAGGAGTGGCTTCAACCGTGCTCAATCTCCTACAAGCCCTACGAGGTTGAGGCAAAACCGTAGGTCGCAAATGCTCTGGTCTAAATTGATCAATATTCAAGAATTCTTCCCAAGTCATATCAGACACATCATACAGGGACTTCTCTACTAATAATTTGATTAGACAATGGTGGGAAACGAAATTATCCCTACCTTTTTGGGTCTCAGTCGCCATGGTTGAAAGAAGGTGGTATAACACATTTGTCACATTCATTCTTCTCCCATGCCTCATATTATTTAGGAGTTTGAAGTGCACAAAATGTAGGTTCAACTGATGACCTTCATAGGTAATGTACTTCATGACATAAACAACTACTTGCTTCCATGGCTTAGTCAGAGAGGTTCTCTTCACACCTTGCTTGTCCACACTCAATGGAGAGTCACTAGATTCTGTAAATTTAGCCCTAGCTAACTTGGAATCTTTGGTAGCAAGGTAATGTTCACCGTTGGTAGGAAACCCTATAATTTCTACAATCCTATCTTAAGTAGATATTACCTCCAATCCTCTTACCATGGCCTTTCCTTTAGACAATGTCTGTGCAAATTCCAACACAACCTCTTCATTATAGCCATTCAACTTCAGGAAATAGTCTAACCACCTACAGTTTCTAAACTTGACCTGGCAAGGTGCATTCTACAGTAATACATCATGAACTATGGGTTCATTTCTAATTAACCCATCTCCCATTGTTCAACTGTCTACAATTAAACAATCACTCTACAAGGTTTCTCTTCCATTAGTCTTTGTCTGGAATCCCAATTTCTCCTTCCTGCAACATTGCTGAACTCGCAATGACAATGTCATATGAATTCTACCTTTTTGGTGGCTTAGGATTATGACAGGAGCAATAAAGGAAGTAAAGAGTAATAAATGAAGAATACAATAAAAAATGGTGGCGTTGTGGTGTCATCTCACACATGCAAGCCGTCACCTGACTTGGGATTCATACTAGCTCAATTCAAATTTGTTGACATGGACCAACATGGACTGACACGTGGACATGGTATTCATAGTTTCCCCCCAACCTAAATTTGAGCATTTGTCCTCACATGGGAAGTAGTAATGATGATTTGATAGGGGTAGGGAATAATTACATGCTATGGAGAATGTCTATATTAATGTACAATAATTGAATGAATGTACTAAAATACAATTAAGATATAACAGATTCATGCACACGTACCTGAATTCTTGGAAGATATGTTGCAAAGATTATAAAGAAAGTATCGATCACTTTTTAAGAAGTTAGTTGAGAAATTAATGAAAATGGAGATGGAATGAAGTGAAATGATTGTGGAATGAAGTGAATTTATGGTGGCATTATGGAAGAGAGAGAAAGGTGGAGATGGATGGGTGGATGGGTGAATGAATGAAGAAGAGGACTCCGAAAAAAGTGGAAGTATTTATTATGACAAGTTACATACCTTAGTTAGCTAGAAGGAGGGACACTAGGTCAACTTCCTTCAGCTACAAGAAGTTCAAGTGTTGCATGTTGAGTGAATTGCTGTAGGAATTCCTCCTTGGAAGTTGGCTTGTGATACAACATGAGGCGCTGACTGTTGACAAGCAACTTAAATCTAACAGGGTCAATGGTGGTGAGATGGACAACACCATTGGGGAAAACTTTAGCAACCTCATGTGGTCCTAGCCACTGTGTCTACAATTTTCCTACATTATCTTGATACCTTGAGTCATAGAGAAATGCCTAGTCACCTGGCTGGAATTTCTTTTCATTGATGAATTTGTCATGCCACTTTATTCTTTGATTTTGCACTACCTCTATGTGATGCGAGGTTTTCTTCCTCATATCATCCAAAGCATTCAACTAGATAATTCTATCCTCTTGTACCTCAAAGATATCCATCCCTATGTCTAGTGTAGTCCTAAGAGTCTTATGCTCAAATTCAATGGGCATCATAGTTGTCTTTCCATATATCAACTCAAAAGGAGTGAAGCCTGTGGTTGTCTTCCAGGTTGTCCTATAGGCCTAGACAATTTCTGGCAACCTATTTTCCAAATCCTTCATATGGATGGCCACTATTTTGGTTAGAATGGCTTCAATTTCCCTATTAGTCGCCTCAACTTGGCCGTTGGCCTGAGGGTGATAAGGAGTAGACTTCCTATGCCTTATGTTGTACTCATTGACTAGTGTTGTAACAAGGGTTGAGGTGAATTGAGCCCCTTGATTAGTCACTATCTCTCTGGGAACCCCATACCATGTGAAAAATTCCTCATAAAGAAATTCTGCAACCTTATTATCTCTTGCATGCTTCATGGCCTTAACTTCTACCCACTTGGCTACATAATTAGTGCATACTAAGATATAAGATTTACCATTTGATGAAGGATCAATGGGTCCTACAAAATCCAATCCCCATTTTTCAAATGGAGTGATGAATACCTGGGGGTAAAGAGGCATCTCATCAGATTTGGTTGGTCAGCCCATCCTTTGGCATCTATCACACTTCCTTGTATATTTCCCTGTATCCTTGTGGAGTGTGGGCCAGTAATATCCTGTGTTCAAAATCTTCATTGTTGTCCTCTTGGCTGCAAAATGCCCTCCACATGGTTTATTGTGACATGCATGCAAAATATCATATGTCTCATCCTCCCTCACACATCTCCTCATGACATGTTCTGGTCTAGTGTAGAAAAAACATCCAACAATCCATGAGAAAGGAAAATATTTTTCAATGAGCACCCTTCTCTCTTTTAGACATAAATGAGGAGGAACTCTTCATGTGACCAAATAATTAGCTATGTCAGCATACCACAGTGTTTGTACACTGATGGAAAATAAGTGTTCATCAAGGAAAGAGTCATCAATAACTTGATTGTCCTCTGATGTAGTCAGCCTTGAAATAAAGTCTGCAACAACATTGGCCTTCCCTGGTTTATCAACAATGATTATGTCAAACTCCTGCATCAACAATAACCATCTTGCTAGCTTACCTGATATTAGGGGTTTATTCATGAGGTACCTAATGGTTGCATAGTCTATGTGTGCAAAGATATGATATCCTATTATGTAGTGCCTAAATTTGTTAAGGGCATAGACCACTGCCAACATTTCTTTTTCTATCACTGTATAGTTGAATTCAGCTCACTGCAGATTTTTACTGACAAAATAAATAACATTTTCAATAGATCCTTCTTTCTATCCTAAGATTGATTCTATAACATATTTTGATGCATCTATATGAATATGGAAAGGAATCTCCCAATTAGGACCTTTGAGTAAAAAAGCATGAGTTAAAGTTGTTTTCAAGTCAGAAAATGCAATGTCACAGTCTTCTGTCTATTGGAATTCAACATCTTTAGTTAGAAGAGTGTACAATGGTGCTGCCATTTTTCTAAAGTCTTTGATGAAATGCCTATAGTACCCTGCATGTCCCAAGAAAATCCTAACATCTTTTTATTTTGTAGGTATAGGAAGGTTAGTGATCACCTCAATCTTGGCAAGATCTACTTGAATTCCTCTGTGAGAGATGTACTGGCCAAGAACTACACCTTCCTACATCATCATGAAGCTCTTTTCACTATTTATAGATAGATTTCGGTTTTCACTTCTCTATAGGACTCTCCTGAGATTCTCCAATGCTTCATTGAAATCAACACCATAGGTAGTAAAATCATCCATGTAAATTTCCATGCAATCATGAGATATATCTAAAAATATGCTAATGACTACCCTTTGAAAAAGTTGCAGGTGCATTACATAAGTTGAATGGAAGTATTGAGTAGCAATAAGTCTCCCATGGATAGGTAAAGGTGGTCTTATCCTAGTCCTGAGGTGTAATTTGTATCTGGTTATACGCATTGAATCCATCTAGAAAAGAAAAGTACTGCTTTCCTACAAGTGAATCCAAAACTTGATCTATGATAGGGAGGGGAAAATGGTCTTTTTGGTGGCAGCATTGAGTTCCTTATAATCAACACAAACTCGCCACTTTCTTCGCTTTTTGGGCACAATCACCAATGGAGAAACCCACTGACTATCTGAAATAGGGTAGATAAATCCTACATCTAGCAATTTCTGTAGTTCGCCTTTTATAATTTCTCTTAATGGAGGGTTAATTCTTCTTTGTGGCTACCTCACTGGTGTAAAATCATCTCTTATGTATATCCTATGAGTGCAAAGGTTAGGGTCCATTCCCTTCCTATCATGATAGTCCCACAAAAATGCATGTTGGTTGGTCCTTAGTAAGTTTGTCAATGACAACTGTTGTTCTTCACTTAGTTTGCTATTAATATTTAGATATTTTCCTTCTGACACTTTCACTTATGTAGCCACTTCACCATTGCTTGGTATCTTGAGTTCATGTGGCAGCAATGTATGAGACATATCTATTTCTATAGGAAGTTCAGATGCAGGAAGGGCAGGTAGAAGTGTCTTCACTGGATCAAAATCATATGCATGAGAGGATGAGTCTTCCTGTACCTCACAATGGTTCTGAATTATGTTAGACAATACTTCATCTTCATCCTGAAGCTACATGAAATAACTCCCTAACATCATAATTTGTGCCATAGAATTGATTTCCTTGGCCTCTTCACCAACATGTGGCCATATGGGATTATCCATATCATGGGATGGATGAGCAGGAGGGTAGAGAACAAGCTTTTTGGTGCTCTTTCCATCAAAAATGGTCATGTCTCCTACTAACATCCAATATAGGAATCTATTGTTACTAACCATGGCCTTCCTAGGATAATGGGGTACTCCCCTAGTGTAGATTTAGGAGAAGGAATCATGAAGTATGCTAGGTACTCCCAAGAGTCTAGAGTTACCACAAGGTCCTCTACTATAGCATTAGGTTTAACAGTGGAACTATCAGCAAGCTACAGGATAGTAGGAGTAGGTCTCATGCTTGCAACATTTAGTTGCTACATGATATCCTTGGTCATTACATTTATTGCTGCTCCCAAATCAATTAGAGCATTTTTTATTTGGATCCCATTTATAACAACTCCTACCATAGGACTCCTTGGATCATTGCATTTGGGAATAGTTACTTTCCCAAGCATGATGTCAACTAGATGTCCCACCACATGAACCATAGTGGGGTCTTTCTTCTTCCTTCTTGGCTTCTTAAGGCATGCTTCCTTAATTGCCTTGCCATATATAGGAACATCATTTATGGCATGAAATAAGGGTATCTTGACGCATATATGCTTCAATTGATCTAGAATGTCAAAGGTTGGTTCCTCCTTCTCTTCCTTTTGTTTAGAAATTTCCAACCTTTAAGGAAATGGTGCTTCTTGTTTAGTCTATTTGACAGGGACTGGTTCAAGATTTTGAGATGCAGTTGGATGAATGGGGTCATTCAGATGCTCCTCTTCTTCCACAGGAATCTAAGTGATAATGGGTGTGGAAGGAACTGGTAAATTAGTTCCTGAACACAAGTGGATGCCACTTACACTCACAACATATGCAGGGAATTGATTTGGATTAGCAGAGTATACTAGCTGTTGTTGTGGTTTGTTATTTGGGTTGGGTGTGGGATGAGTTGGTAGTAGAGTAGGTTTGGGTGTATTTGAACTTGAACTACCAAGAGGAGGCATTATAGCAGGTTGTTGGGGCTGAGAAGGTGGTTGCATGTAACTAGTTGTCTATTTTGGCCATTGCTTCCCTCCCCTCCATTGAGACGTTTGCTGCCAGTTTTGTGGAGGTGGCTACCAATTTCCTTGAAACTCTTGCCAATTCCATTGAGGTTGTTTCCACTGGGGTGAAGGGTTTTAGTGATTGGGCCAGGTATTTGAAGGGTTATTCCAAGGTTGTGGTGGATATCCTCCACAGTTGATGGATATGAGAGTTGCCATTGGTTACCAGATGAATAACAATTGAAATATGGCCCAACAAAAGATAATGGGTCTGGTGCCATATGCTATCTTGGAGCCCATGGCTTCCTTTGTTCCATGTAGTAGACTTTGTCATCTTCACCCTAGATTAGCTTGAACTCAGGTGGAATATACTTACTGTCAATATTAGCTATCATTTTGCATCTTGTTTCTTCTTTGCATAAAGTGTATCTAGCTGAGTAGCCAAATTGTTTATGATGTCTTGCTTGAAGTTTGCCAGTAAGTGAGTAATCTCCATTCTTAAAACTCCATTGGTAGATGATTTTCCAATAGAGGATTGGTAAGCTCTCCCTTTCTTTGAAGCTGACCTAGAATAGTTTTGACATATCTTCTTGATATCCTCCTAAGGAACTTGGGTGGTATCTCCTCCTCCCATCAAGCCCAAGGCATCAGTGTAGCTATCAATAATTCCTCTTAGGAAAAGAATCTTTTGTGATTCTTCATTGAGTGTATGGTGTGGAGATTTATGTAGGAAATAAAAAAACCTTGAAATATAATCCTCCAGGCTCTCATCTTCCTTTTGTTGCATCCTAAAAATGTCATCTCCCCTCATGTCACTACCCCCTATAGTATTCCTTGTACTTATCAAGAAACTTTTTCTTCATGTCCTCCCAAGTCTCTACAGTATTTTTGCCTAGGCTCATAAACCATCTTAATGTAGGTTATTTCAAGGTGGTAGGGAATAGGTTAAGCCTATGGGCATCAGTGGTATAGTCATAACTCCTACAGAGTATATCAAACTTGAACAAGAAAGTATTAGGATCTTCTATGACAAGTCCATAGAACTTTGGAAGGACTGAAGTAGGGATATTTTTGAGGTTGTCAACATTATTCTAATGAGAAATGGGGAAAGGAAAAGTTGGTTGGTTAGGTCTGTTTCTATATGCATCACCCATGCCTTCCTGATGTAGTTCCAAAGCAAAGGGATTCTCAATCTGAATTGGTCTTTAGAGGAAATTTCAAAACTTTTCAGATCAGGAAATGCATCAAAAAAGGGGTGGGGCTCTTCTTCTTCTTCTTCTCTTGGAAAATTTTGATGCTCAACTAGCTAGAATGGATCGGGGTTATTAGGAAGGAATATCCCATGAGCATCACTCCCCCTTCCTCTATGCATATGGTATCAACTCAATATCAGCCAGCTCACATAAAAAATTGGAAAAAGAATAGTGGATCATTACTTTCCTAAATGATGGGTATACTAAGGGTAAAATTCTAGAAATACTACAATAGGAAAGAAACTACCAATGGCTCCAAAGAAATTTCTAGTAACAACACCAAAAAGGTTGGCCTCCTACAATTATTTAACAACTAAGCCCTTACAACTATGATTCAGAGTTTGGACATCTAGTCTAAATAGCAATCTCAATCATCTTGAAGGTGCATTTAACTTGTCACCCCAGGGACGTAGACTTGAAATGAGTCAGCAGAGTATGTTCACTAGGAATCCATAGTAGCCATATTCACTCTACAACTAAGGAAGAAATAATGCTGAAAGTAAATTGCTTGGAAATAAATAACATAAGTACTGAGCATCAACCAATAACTATACTAACTGGAATGCATGATAGAAATGAAAATATGAGCAAACATATAGGAAACTACTATGTTTGCTTTGGCTATAGGAACAACCAGTGCCAGATTTTTAACTAATTGCTAAACAAAAAATAATAACTAAACTAAAGGATGGAATGCACACCATGTGGGCCCCCTTGGATGAGTATCCCTTAAGACAAATGTACACTTAGATGCATGAACTTATAACTTCATTTTATTCATTGGAAAGCATGAGTACAATCGAGCAACATAACTATATTACTGAAAAGCTAAGAATGTGAGTACAACATCAGATCAATCAACCCACTGAGAAGGAGCATTCAAGTCTTATTTATAGGAAGAAAAACTACTAACTAACTACCTAGAAAGGTGGTCAACTCCAATAGATTAGGAGGACACTACTTTAGGGAAAGGATAAAAAGTGGAGAGGAGGTTATGCATGCGTGGAATTTGGTCAAGCATGTTTTCCTTAACACAAATCTAGCACAACAGTAACTCCTATATTCACTCAGCAAACAATTAAGACCATTTAAAAGGCGGTTACAATTCTTTGATTTAAACTAGGAATCTCCCTCCATTGACCTTTGAATGATCACCTTCTTGACCTTGATGGAAAACGACCACCTGGCAGAATCTTCCTCAATTTTGTAGGCTCTAATTATCTGCATAACAATTTTAGTACACAAAACAATTGCATATCTGTAACTATCTTAAAGTAACATTCATTAATCCACATGTAAAATTAACATAGATTGTTCATATAGAATGTTAGTGTCATTTTAAAGTTACAAAAATAGCTTATGCCCAATGTCTATGGTTTTGAGGAAATATCATGAAAAGCTTAGCATCCAAGTATCAAAGTCTATGACAACTACAACAAATAGATAATAAACTCTATCAAAATTCAGTCATAAATTGGACTCATCACTCATGAAGTACATCACACCCAATGTCATCCACAAAGTGACAAATGCATTGTATAAAGTAACAAGGATTCACTAAGAACCAAGGAAAATGTAGATGAATAATGCCAATGCATGCCCCCCCTTTAAAGGAATTGCTACACACTATTCTATGAGAAATTTATTTAAAGTAGGAAAACAAAAAATGTAAAAAAGAAAAAAAGACATGAGATCTAACTTGGAAATCCCCTATGCCAAGTCATATGTTTCCGAGTAAGGTTTCTTCATGTGAAAGAAGAGGAACAAAAAAAAGAGGGGTTTCCCCCTAAGAGGAACACACCAAACACATAAGAAATCTATGGATTTGGGGTCAATATGTTCGTTGTTGCAATGTTTTTATCAAAGAGCTTGGAACTCTCATCATTCCCCGAATACATAGAACTGGAAGAATGACACAGAGAGAGTGAAAACAAAAGAAAAATAAAGTCCATTTTGGGTCAACATGGAAGAGACATTACGGTCTCATGGCTTTGCATTGTCCCCAAAAGGAAAACACAAGCGAAAAGGAGAAAGAAAAGGAAGAGCTTTTGGGTCAACATGAAGCAGAAATTTTGGTCTCAATGGCTTGCATCATCCCCAAAAGGAAGAAAAAACATAAGAAAAGTAAAAAGGAAAAGGGGTCGATCGGGTTAACATGGAAGAGACATAGGACATCTCAACGCTTTGCATCATCCCCAAAAGGAAAACACAAAAAAAAAGTGAAATAAAAAGGGAAGGACCTTTTGGTCAACATGGAAGAGACATAGGGCATCTCTACACTTTGCATCATCCCCAAAAGGAAAACACAAAACAAGAGCGAAAAAGAAAAGAGAAAGTAGGACATATAGAAGAATAAAGAGATAAATAGAGGAAGTGCACAAAGAGAAGGAGAGCATAAAACTCACATTATGAGGGAACACGATACACACAAAAAATTACACCAAAGAAAAGAAAAAGAAAAAGGGAAACGTAAAAAGGATAGTAAGGAAAATGTACATCAACCATTAACTGAGTTATTGGCTTCTCAATCTCAAGTGGTATAAGCGAAGGGTAAATAAAGCAGTTAGGAGACAAGGACAAGTGCATCACTAGGACAAGGCTAACAACTCTGTGCCCCCACTAAGTGTAAGGAAAGAATTAGCTGAGATGGATGATGGGAAGGATCATGCAATAGTGAGAATGGAGAATTCTACAATTGGCGCATGATGAGGGGATTTGGTTTAGGGAATTATTGGATGATAGGATAATAGTCGGTATCAGTGAAGTGATACTTGTTCAATATGTCTTTCAATGCCCAATTTTCATCACTATGATGTCCAAGAGTATGATGGTATTTGCAATATGGTACATTAGAATATTTAGGACAAATGACCAACCTATTCAAAGGTGGTAAGAGTAAAGACCTCTATTTAGAAGCATTTGTAGTTTCCTTTCACATTCAGGTGGTGGATGGAGAGGAAACCTTAGTATTTTCAATTTATAAGGTCATTTGCATTTACTAGATTCACCGTTTTCATGGATTGAAGGGGGAAGAGGATGCATGGGGATCCTAGCATCCTTTTCATTTGAATCATGTAAGGGTTGTTCATGTGGAAGGATAACATTCAGGTCAAGAGGGGAATCAAAGATCAATGTGCCATCACCCCAAAGTCTCCAATATTCAAAAGGAGGCTTATTGTCATGAGGAGGATCTTTATATCCTAATCCTGTTGTGTTTTCATTTGTTGGTTTTTGTTCTAGAAGTTGGTGAATGTTATGTTCTATTGTTGTATCACAACCTTGTTTGCTTAAGATAGTAAAGCATATTCCATATGTTTCTTCGAGGTTGATTATTGTGTTTGTAACTTTGTGATCATAATTTTTTTGAGGATTTTCTTGGTTAGAGGAACTAGGTCCACCGGTTGGACGGAACTTAGGTCCTTCACTTATTTCAAGATGTAGGTATTCAAATGTACTAGGAGGTGCAACAGTAGGAAGGTCTTGTGACTTCATGGGTATGTAAAAGGCTGCATTGGCTTCAAGGTTGTCAAGGCATTCAGTTAAAAACTTATTCATGCTAGCATCATCTTCTCTAATGATGTCAACAACATGAGGAGCACAATCATGAGGAGTTGAAGGAGCATAATGAAGGTCAAGGTCATTAGGATCACAACCAAAAGCACAATTTGAAATTTCCACTAAGGATTTTAATGAATTCCAAAACTTATTAAAGAAATCCATAATGATAATGAATGAAAGTAAACTAATATGCAAGAAAGGAGATACAACAATAAATCTAGAAAGTATGTTAGAAAGTAATAGCAGAATACTATTATGCAAAAAATGCCCAAAAAATGCTTGAAAATACAGTTCAAAATATGTAACCGGAGTGATTTTCCCAGGGTGGCGAATGAGTCCAGGGATGGATTTTTTTGTGTTTTTTCAAAAAAAATAAAGTGATTTTTATGGTTTTCAAATGCAAAACAGGAATGCAGGTGCAAAATTTTAGTGTTTATAATGTTTTGAAGTGAAAAATGAAATCTATATGAGATATTAACTAATGCAAATTTGTAAATCTTGGGATGAAAAAACAATGCAGAAAGCTAATACAAAAGCTAATGCTATGAATTCTAGGATGTAAATGAAATAAAAATAAGAAAGATGATGTTTAATATACAATTTCACCAAAGTGAACCATCAATTTTTTGGGTGGGCTATGTACTTCCTTGCACTCTTAGGGTTTTTCACCTAAAAGGAGAGAGATAGAGACCAAAAATTGTGGTGGTTCACTCAAACTAAGGTATGTATGATGTAATTTTGACTAAATTCAATGATCTAGATGTAGCTAGTTGATAAATTTGTCTGATTATGAATGCAAAATTGATGAAATATGTAATGTTTGAAAACATGGTGTGATATGCAGAAATGAACTAGAAACATAAACAATGCAAATAGAATTGAATGAGATTGAATGAAGTGCATCTGGAGATGAAATGCTGATGCTGGAATATTTTGGAATCTAACAGAAATCACTGTTGATGACTAGTGGGACTCATTCACCACTAATGGAAAATTAGTCATGCTTTTGGTAAAATGACCTGAAACTGGTTTTTGACTATCGGGAACTGAATTATGATGAAATAAAATTTTCTAGCCTATAGGTGGGACTCATTCACCACTGATGGCGAATTAGTCCTCGTCTCAAATTCTACAAATTTAGGGGTCAAGTTTGTGGGTCCATATCTACACTTGTCTTCTTGTCGGGTTGATGGAGTCAAATCTACAGAAAATGGACTGAATGTTGTCTCCAAGCTTGAATTAGGGTTTGGTTGACTTGAATCACTTTGATGACTTGTTGACCACTTTTCAACACCTATTTCTTTGAAAAATCTGCCTACAAGACCATTTAACCTTATTGTTGAAGTCTGAAGATATGTCAATGGATGCTCCAAGATGCTTGATAATTGCTTGATCAAATGATGTAATAATGCTTTGAATGAAAGAATGCTAATTGATGTTGAATGAGTGAATGAGATGAATGAGGGTTAAAATGGATGGAAAAACACTTATTTATACACACTTATGCCCTAACAACCCAAAAGTACATCACAGGCTGACATGAGGTCTTAATGAATAAAAACTGGAAGGAAATTTGAATTTATTTTGAATTTTGTGCCAAGAGGGACTCATTCTCCACCCATGGCAAATGGGTCCCACTCTAGGCTTGCAAGTGGGTGTCAGGAATTAAATTGCTTTTAATGTTGTTTGTTGAGTTTATATTCAAAAACACACTTAATTAAGGCCTATAAGTGCATAAAGGGGCCAAATAAATCATAAGAAAGTTATAATTAGTGGTGAAAAGCCTAGAAAAGTGTGAAATCTTGTTACAAGACTTTACAAAATTTTGAAATAGGACTTGGTAAGGGATAAAAAGGGAATATTTTGATGAATTATAATAGGAAGAATCTAGAAAAGTGTAGAAATGTGTTACAAAACTTCACAACACCTTCAAAAGACATCATAATTTAAATATATAGGAAATAATGTGAATGTATAAGTCACACTACAACATTAAGTCTATGCAAAACAAGTCAAGCATCATAGGAAAAAGACGTAAATGATGATGTAAATGTTCAAGATCCATTTTTCTATGGTACACGGACATGTGTTTTTGGGTCCCCTTTGCTACCATATTTTTTGAATTTGGGAATCTCCATTCCTTTGGGGAAGGGAGTGTTTAAAATTGCTACCGATAACGGGCTATGTCAGAAAAAGGGTTGAAAGATAGGCTGGGCAGAGGCCTGGGAGAGACTCGCTAGCTGGCTTTACATCTTATCCATATTCTTAAGAAGAGTGTTTAGAGTAGGGTCATTAGAAGATATAGGCCAAAGGAACCTTCTCCAAAACCACCATCAGAGCTACCTCCAGAACCACCAGTGTGACCACTGCCAAAGCAACCATCTCCAATAGGGCCTCTGCCAAAGCCACCTCTGCTTTTGAAGCCACCACCGGAACCACCTCTGCCAGCACAAATTCCACCGTCAAAGCCAACACCACTACCAAATCCTCCACCAGTAGAAGTGACATGAGGGGTGAAGCTAAACTCTAAGGGTAATTTGTTCGTCTTGACAATTTCAGATCTCTCATAGGAAAAAGGGATGTTGATCAAGGGGACTGTATCAACCATGAACATAGATGTGGGAGGCATTGACATTCCTAGCTATCTCTCTTGATCTTCGAAAGTGGCCCCTTGTACAATGTTAGGATTGTTTGGAGTAGCACATGCTTTAGTTAGACTAGAGAGACTAGCCAGGATTTCTATTCCTGTTCAAATGATCGTTTCCAACCATATACTTTATTTCATTGATAATCATAGCAGCCCTAGCCATCTTCAGGTCCTTTTCCAAGTGATTCTCCAAGTCACCTAGTCCTTTGCTAAGGACATAGATATATTCTGAAGGAATGTGAATGACCTCGTACTCATCTAGCAATGACAGTGTAGGAGATGTAGGATGAGTGAGGACATGGTTAGTCTCATTGGAGACCCCTACCTTTCCCCTCAACAACTGCTCTTGTGCAGCAAGAACAATAGCGGATCCAACAAAAAGGCTCGTAGAGAAACTAGTAGTGACCTTCATCCTCTCCATCAGAATATTTTGTACACTTCTCATAACAACATACCCAAAGGTTGTGGATTGGGTTGTGATGCTCATAAACCTTCACAACACTTAGGGGCACAATGACCACAAGGTACAAGGGAAAAGCCTCAAAACCAATGAATGAGCAGACATTGGTTGACATCAGGTTCACCAAAAATGTAAGAGAGGGTGACCAACCACATCAAGGCCCTAGGTCATAGAGATTGAAGAGCAGAAGGCTTCCCTAACTTACCTCACTCTAAAGGGGTGTTTGGAATGAGGGACGAGAATGATGATGACTATAAAGTATTTGAATCACCCTTAAGACCTGAACTTTAGTTTGGGCTAGGCGACCTAGTTTTTTGGTGTCGATACTATGCCTTAGACAGCTCTCTATCCAAGGATGACAACACAATTATGGAATGTCAGCGCGATGCACTGGTATCTCTTGGGTGCGCTACCGTTCGTATGGCCAAAAAATAATTACCATAATAAAACTGCCAAAAAGACCTACTAACAACCTAGCTATGAAACCTAGATTGTAAAAACAAAATGATCAAGTATACTTGTAAAATAGATACTAAAATGATAAAGTAAATAGACAAGAACTAGGGTGACAAAGATAATCTCACAAAAGCACCTGTTCACCAACTTGGTCCAAAAAATCACCTTCTACTGCACACACAAAGGGAAATTTGTTGGGGCTGTATAGGGGCCTGCCTCAATTAGACTCCCATTTTTGTGTTTCCACCTCCACAGATAGCCAATTAGAAATGATGAAGAAATGTATGATAAAGAAGTAAAGAAGGAAGGAATGCAAATAACACTACAAAATAGTAAAGAGCTACTCAACCAAATCATAAAGGAGAGGAGTGAAACATTACCAGCTCCACCAAGAGCTCACTAGCCAATGGAGGAGAAAAAAGGACTTGAGCCCACAACCTCGACCGCGATGAAGGGAGGTTTAGCAAAACATCAAGCCCACACTGCAATGGCTTGCTTCACACTTTCTTAACAAAGTTGATGGAATGTTGTTGCTGCTATAATGGAGTGCTAAAGTGTTGTTGAGAGTGGAGAATGCTAAGAGAATGAAGTTTATTCTTAGAGGATGCAAAACAAGATGGATTGAATGAAGAATGGATGATTTTTAAGCAGAAGAGGTCAGAATCTACCATTTTTGGGGTTAGTTGGTCGAAGAGGGATGTAATAAATCATTCCCAATAGGAAGTGTAACACCTTTTCCAACTTTAGACACAAGAATTTTTTAGGGATGTAAGTGTGCCATGCAGAAATCTGCGTGCTACGTAGGCATCCCTAACAAATATTCTTCTACCAACACAACAAATAGATGTGTTGTGGAAGGAAGTCAGCTGTCTGATTTGGAATTTCAACTTCAGATTTTTTTTTCTAAGGTGAGGATATACAAAATGGAAATTTATGTAAGGGGTGCAAATTCACTCCTATACACCCTTAAACACTCAACCCTAAACCCTCAACCCTTAAAGCCTAAACCCTAAAACCTTCTACCCTATACCCTCAACCCTCAACCCAATACCCTAAACCCTCAACCCTATACCCTCAACCCTTAAACTCTCTACCCTAAACCCTCAAGCCTCGAACCTTAATCCCTCAACCCCAATCCCTCAACCCTTAAACCCTATGCTCTCAACCCTTAATTCCTCAACTCACAATCCCCAAACCATCAACTATCAACCCTTAACCCTAATCCCTCAATCCTCAACCCTTAAACCCTAATCCTTCAACCCTCAACCCTTAAACCCTAATCCATCACCCCTAAAACCCTAAAACCCTCAACCCTCTACTCTCTACCATCTATAATATACATTAAGTCCTGAACCCTCAATTCTCAACCATCTACCATATACATTGGATCCTCAACCATAATACCTCAACCATATGCCCTAAAACCTATATACTCAACCCTATACCCTCAACCCTCAACCCTAAACCTCATCCCTCAACTCTTAAACCCTTAAACCCTCAACCCTTAACCCCTCAACCCTTAAATTCTTAAACCCTCAACCCTTTACTCTATACATTATACCCTCTAAGTTATACATTGGAACCTCCAACGTAATCCCTCAATCCTATACCGTCAAACCCTATCCCTCTCTCTATCTATCCATCTCACCTCTCTCTCCCTCCCTCTCTCCTACCATCTCTAATTATCTCTATCTACCTTCCCCCTCTTTCTACGTACCTCTCTCTCACTCAATCCCTACCACTCTCTCTCACTCCCTTTATCTCTCTCTCTCTCTCCCTTCCTCCCACTCCCTCTCCATCATTCCCTCTCTCTCCCACTCTCTCTCTCCCCCTATCTCTCAAGTCTCTCCCTCCCACCCCCTCTCTCTCAGGTCTCTCCCTCTGTCACCCTACCTAGGTAACTCTCTCTCTCTCTCTCTCTCTCTATCTATCCCTCACACCCTACCTAGATAAGTCCCTCTCACTCCAAACCCCTCTCTCACACTCCCTCTCTCTTCCTCTCTCTCAAGTCACTCCCTCCCACACCCTCTCCCTCTCTCATTTCTCTTTCACACTCCCTCTCTCTCTCACTGCCTCTCTCTACCTATCTCCCAAGTCTCTCCCTCTCACCCCTCACACTCTCAAGTATCTCCCTTTGGCACCCTACCTACATAACTTTCTCTCCCTCTCTCCCTCTCCCTCTCTCCCACCCCCTCTCCATCTCTCTCTCTCTCTCTCTATATATATATATATATCTCTCCTCTCATCCCTTCCACCCTACCTAGCTAAGTCCCTCTCACTCAAACCCCTTCTATCCCACTCCCTCTCTCTTAGGTCTCTCTCTTCCACCCCCCTCTCCCTCTCTCAAGTATCTCTCTCACTACCTCTCTACCCCTCTCTCTCTCTCTCTTAAAATTATCCCTCCCTCTAAAGACATACATACATTCATACATATGAGCAGACATACATACATACTTACATACATACAAGCATACATAGATATTTATATACAATCTTACATACATACAAGCATACATGTACATGCAATCTTACATACATACATACATATAGGCATACATACATTTATACACTGATACATACATACATACACATAGGAATACATACATACATACACTGATACATACATATGGGAATACATACATACATACATACATACATACATACATGCATACATGCATACATACATACAAGCATGCATACATACATACATACATGTCATACAAGCATACATACATACAAACATACAAATATATATACATACACTCAATAGAGTAGCATTTAACACAAAGAAGAAATAACATGAGTGTGTTATAATGTGCTCGCATTATGTCTTATTAGACATATCTTGGACACAAACGCAAAAACCATATCAAAACTAAGAAATAACACGATCACGTTATAATGCGCTCATGTTATTTCTTTCTTTGGGAATCCCCAAGCCTTGGGCTTGGTATTTTCCTTGGAATACCAACCCAAAGGCTTGGAGTGTCTTCCCAACGTCCAAAGACATTTTTTGCAAATTCTACAATATTTCACACAATCTCATTTGTGCTAAGCATTAGGTTTGCATGTGTTTCAATGCCAAACAAATAAAACACCTAGGTAATGTTATGCTCTCTCTTAGCTATCTAACGATGTAATTTTTTTCACATTTTGACAACATTAAGCCTTTGATCTATAATTTCTTTTGTTTACGTGTCTATTTTTGGCGAAAATCGGTGTTTGGTGTTTTTTTCATTATAAATTAAACATTCATCAAAATTTCAAATAAATTAAATTTTTAGAAACAGGAATCCATTCTATGCATACTAAAAAAATGATTTTCAATTAATTTCCAAAATTTATAGGGGTAGCATAGCCAAAATTCTATTTTTCAAGAAGTGTCCACTTTTAAAATTAGTTAAAAATCAAATATTCATTAAAAAATTATCAAAAAAATTGAGCATAAACTACATATTGTTAGCTAATTTCTCGCCGAAGTGATTTTAAAAATACTAAAAAAAAATTAATTGTCTGAGGGAGCCACAAAAATTGTTATGTTATGTTTTTTGGACAAAAAAAACACCAATTTCTATGGCCCCCTCTTTTGAACCCCTTAATATCAACCATTTTAAAAAAATAGTATTTTATAAAGTAGACTCGAAGCACTATGATCCTTGTTTTTGTTGCATCTCAAAATTTTGAGTGCAACTATCCTCAATTTCACATCCAAGGTCAGTATTTCCTAATTTCAAAAAAAAAAAAGTGGCCACTTAAGATCCCTTTTTGGCCCCCCATCCTTTTGCACTTACCCATGTGTTGTTGTAGTTAGGAAGGATCAAAAGAATGCTTCACATTTCTCCACATTTGAATATGTGACCTTGTGGTTTGGAGGATAAGCTCATATTGTCTTTATGTTTTCTTCCTTCAAGTTTCAACTATTTAGGTGTATCAAAAGTATAGTTTTTAATGTTCTATCTCAAAGCCATGTTCTTTGGGTGTGCAAACATAATATAGTGTGAAGTTGTAAAAGTAGTGTATGAGAATATTTTTGAATATCATAATGCTTGTAAAGTGATTCACATGATGTTATCTGGTCTCTCTAGTATTTCTTGTGGTTTGGAGTTAATACATGGAAGGTTAAGTGTTTGTTGAGCTAGCTTGAAATGTTGAGATGTTTGGGCCAAGTCTTTGAAGTGTGCCCCAACATGGAGGTGTGTACTAAGGTAAAATAGGTCTTGATTATCTCCTGGTTTGAACCATATTCAAGATTCCCTCTTGCCGTGGATTTTTTCAAGATAACTTGTTGTGGCCATTGCACATTTCATGTTTACATGTCTTGGTAGACAAGGAGAAACTTTTTGAATCTTGCAAATGATATAAATGGAAGATCAAGTTTTTTGCAAAGTGTGTGGTGTGTGAGTAATATGCAAATATGTATGTGTGATTGTATGTGTGAGTGAGGAAGTGTGATAAAGGAAATGGGTCAAAGGAGACAAAAGTTTTTGAGAAGAGGTGTTGAAGATATATGTTAGTGTGAAGTGTGTTACAATGGTAATTGATCAACAGTTCTTTTCAAGTATGTTGTATTGAGGTTGTAGCCTCTTTCTATAAGTGTTGTAATTTTTAGGGAGTTGTAGAATTATTTTTGTTGAAGCCATAAAACTATGTTTCAAGGATTTGCAACTTCCTTTGGGTTGTATCCCATTAAAACTATTGTAAATCTTGTTTTATTTGTGAGGCTAGATTTGGATAGTAGCTCCAAGCAGATTGCTCGCTGTGGTTTTTCACTTGTAGGGTTTTTCATGTAAATATGGTGTTATGGTTATGTGCTTGTGCTTTGGAATTGCATTTGACACGAGTTCTATCTATTTAAAGCAGTAGGAATTTTTGGTGGGTAAAGTTGAATTGGATTAATTGTGGTATATACTGATTCACCCCTCTCTTAGTATATTAGTGTGTTCTAACAAAAGATGTAAAAGCAACAACCACAATCACTCTCATGGTCAAAGTTATGATAAATCCTATGCTTAGTGCCCTTTAAAAAATTTTAAACATTATACAAATGAGTGTAGTAAGAGGTAATTTGACATTTGTAGACAACATTCAAATTTTTATAGAGGAAATTAAACTTGAAAGTAGTGGTTCAATTTTTATCTCTAGCCATGTAGCTCAAGAAAGCACAAAATATGTATGATTTCTAGATATTGGATGTAGTAACCATATAACTAGACATAAAGATATGTTTGTAAACATAGAGAAATCTATAAAATAAAAAATGAAATTAGGAAATGATTACAAAGTGTTAATTATGGATAAATGAAATAAATGCATTCCAAGATGTTTATTATGTTCTTGGAGTCAAATATAATTTAATAAATATCATGAAACTTGTACAAAAGAGATAAAGTTTTTTCTGGTCTAATATGGAAAATGTGAAATCATGGATAGAAGTCCAAGTTATAAACTATTTCTAAACTTTGAAATGACAAACAATAGAATATTTCCCTTAAAAATTCAAGATGAATTTTTAGTTGCATATTCTCAAGTTGTTGCTACAATTATACTTTCAATTGCATTTGATGTTCACATAAAAGAATAATCTTACCTTTTGGAATTTAAGGTTTGTTCACTTAATTTTACTGGTTTGAATGTTGCAAAAAAAGAATAGGTAAATGGCTTGTCATTAATAGAAAAAATAGATATAATCTTTGAATACTATATTCTAGGGAAGCAATGTAGAAAGTCATTTTATATTGACAAATCATATCAATCCAAGGATACTCTTGATATTATTCATTCAAATTTATGTGAATTACGCAAACATATTCTATTAGTGAGAATTCTTGACCTTCATTGAAGATTAAGAAGAAATATTTGGGTTTACTTTTTTGAAATAAAAATTTAAAAAATCACTATATTCAAAGATTTCATTTAGCCATGTTTGAAAAGAAAAGTTCTAATTTCATAAATGTATTAAGAATAGATAGATAAGGAGAATATATGTTAAATATATATTTTTTAAAATTTACATGACATGTGGACTTAGTAAATAGTTTACTTCAAGATATACAACACAAATAAAAGGGAGTTGAAGAAAGGAAGAACTAAATGATCATGGAAATGGCCATAAACATGTCTAGGGCCAAAAATGTGTCCAATGTATATGAGGTAAAATTGTAGCTTTTGTAGTTTATATTTTGAACAAGTTCCCCAAAAAGAGTCTAAAAGATAGAGTATTTCAAGAAACATCAAGTGGAAACAAGAAAGGTGTTTCTAATTTAAGAGTAATATTGCCTAGGTGGCATATACTTATATGCAGAAAGAAGAGGAAATTAGATGATAATAGAAAAATATATTTTGTAGGATACAATGAGAAAGAAAAATTTTACAAATTGTGTAATCCAATAAAGAAAAAGTGATAATCAATATATATATATATATATATATATATATATATATATATATATATATATATATTGAGTTTATTGAAGAAGAACAAAATGATAGTAATATAAAAAAATAGAAATATGAAGTGAAGTTATCAAATGGAAATGTGTTGTCAAGTAGTCTTTTTTCATAAATTCTTGAATACTAGGAATACCTTCTTTAAGTTGTTTTAATATTCCTTAATGAATCTCTATAAAAAGACCTTCTAATCCACTCATAACCTAGAATCCCTTAAAACATAGCCCAAGTGATCCCTCAAAACATAGCCCAAGTGACACCTCAAGAATTGGTGCACTTTATCCTAGAAAAAATAATTTTTGGCAAAGTATTAATTCATGCATGAACTTCAACTCCTTCTAGGTCTTGCATCAATGGTACCTCAAATCCAACTCTAACAACACTAATGTCATGGAATATAGGAGGTTATAATGATATTTATGATAAAACTAAAGTAAAAATATTGAATTATTACCTAATTTTGTATTATTTTCTCAAGCTAGTCTCATATTTTTTGAAAAAGCTATTAAAAATTAAAATAAAATGCAAGCCATGGATGAATAAATTTATTCTATTAAGAAGAACCACACATGGGATCTTGTAAATATTATGGAAGGAAACAATATAGTGGTGTAAAGTGGGTCTACAAGACCAGATTCAATGCAGGTAGAAATTTTTACAAACATAAAGAAAAGATGGTTGCAAATGGATTTTTATAGTAACCTAAAATTGATTACAATAGGACTTTTGCTCCATTGGCTAGACTGGAGATTGCAAGAACTATCATAGTAATAGTAGTTGAAAATAAATGGAAACTCTATCAAATGGAATCCAACTTTACATTTTTGAATGGTGTAATATAAGAAGAATATTATGTGCAAGAGCTACTACAATATGCATTTTTGGGTTAACACAAATTTTATATATTAAGGAAATATTTTTATGGACTCAAACAAGCTCCTAGAGTTTAATATAGTAGGATTGGCTTATAATTTATGAAGAATAATTTTAGTTAAAGTAGCAATGAATCAACACTATATATCAAAATGAATGATTAAAGTTATATTTTGATTGTGTGCTTAAGCATGTATGATTTTGATATTTATAGGAGATGTGTTAATTGATTTTCCCAAATCAAGATAAAGAAATGAATAATTTAGAATTATAAAATAGAAGTTTACATATTTTTTATATTTATTTTTTCTAAATTAAAGATGTAAACTTTTTTTATTAAAATGATTTTAAGAATCAATTATTAGCATTTTGATTGATTTAGATATTTCAAATATGATTAGTTCTAAATACCATTTTTTAAATGATTTTAAAATGTAAACCTTTATTCAACAACTGTCTCATATAACATTTTTCTTGTATTGCATGTTTATGGTTACAATTATAATGCCAATAATTGAGGCATTTTAGAGAATGCCAATAAAACTAAACATTGTGTTTCCCTTTTCTAATGTTTTTCTAATCATTTTCTTAACTACAAAATTTATCATCATATTTTAAAAGAAAAAAAAATTCTTTAGCCCACCTGAATACAATAATATTTAGGGCACATTGAATATATTTAGAAGAATCTAAGAATTTATAAACTTGACTAAATGATTTCTTAATAGTCAAGTTATTAGTCATAACTAGTATAGATATTAATTTGGAGCTATTTTATTTAATTAAAATTTATTTTGTTTTATTTTGAAACAATTTTATTTACTCTATGTACACTATTACTTTCTTTGTATTAATTTGAATATAATCCCTGTTGACATTAATAATAAATCTAAAATCAATAACTTTCTCTGTATTAATTTGAATATTGTTATTGATAGAATCATGCTATTCAGGTCCAATAAATAGCTACAATAAAATCATTTAACATTCTCAAACATATTTAATAATATTTTCATAAAGATTTATGAATTTAAAATTGAAGATTATGCATACTAGTTATTTTATTTTAGATTTTTTATTTTTGAAATTGAAAACAATACTTTAAACACATTATAATTAATACTTATTTCTATTTAATTATTTAATTAGTATATAATTATTATATCAGTAGGATAAAGAAATAAAATATAATAAATTTTAATTTAATATATACTTAAATTTCATATCATTAATAATGTGTGGTAATATAATTATCAAATATAAATCTATTTAAAAAGTTTAATATAAGAATATTTTACAATAGCATCACCTGGTCCATGAAAACAACATAAAAGAGGCTTCTGTTTATTAGAATAAACAATTTTGAAATTTGCTATTTCTACAACTTCAGCTGCTTCTTTTTCCTCCTCTAGAACATTTTATACCATAGGAAATGTAAATCTTACGGACAGCTTAATTACACACTTTATCCAAACCAAGAAGAGGTTTTGTTCACCATATGGTGGAAATCATTAATGTGAGTTCGAATAAAAAATAATGTACTCCTTGTTGGAAAGGGGTGTCTTGAACGTCTTTAATGAGTTCCTTTGGGAAATTCATCTGCTCAAAACCTTTTTTAAAGTCTGCATTTAAAAGGTATATGTTCATAGTCTAGAGATTGCTTTCACGTATAATCTAATAGTTTTAAATTGAAGGAAGCTTGCAAACCTCTTTTGTCAAACGAGATTAACAAATATTTAGGGATTAATAAATATTTAGGCATATTATGTATTAATGATATGAAGTTTTCAGAATCTATATTGTAGTTCAGTGCAATTTCTGGATTTGATTGTGTATGATCTTTTTGCATCAACGTTTTGGATCACACTCTGTGAACCATCATCAAGATGGTAGAGAACAAGCAGAGAAGAAAATCCTGTTGCTCTCTACCATCCTGATGATGGTTCACAGAGTGTGATCCGAAACGTTGATGCAAAAAGATCATACACAATCAAATCCAGAAATTGCACTGAAATACTATACATTCTTTTTCTTTTGTAACTTCTTAAGATTAACAACAAAGTAGCTTAATATGTTCCCAATAAATTATAAAATTGAAACATCTCAAAACTCCAAACATAGACCTGGAATCCTTTCCCCTGTGGATTGTCCCACCGCATGCCCATACACATTATGGTGAAATTACAAGCACACAAGCTTAAGTACCTGCATACATCACGGATGCACTGACATGTAGGCTGATGTGGTTTAGTTGGTTAGGTCAGTAAGAACCCTGAAATGTCGGAATGTTTGACCTAAAGTTGGCTAGGGGAGAACGAATAAATAATTTGAATGAATTTTTGACTTGCTTTAAGTTGCAGTTGTCAACGAGATCACTTATTCAATTTCCAAAGTTAAATGCAAATGTAATGTTGTAGATGTTTATGCCAATTAATAATGTTAATAATATCATAGTGAAGCAGGTCATGTCAACTTTCTTGGTGTTCAGACTTCGATGGTCTTATTTGGTTTCTACCTTGACTTTGAGACTGTCAAAAAAATGTATTGAAAATGAAGCTAATGCATTTTTCATGTATTGAGTGTAGATAAAATAGAGAACAATATGCAGAAAACAGGTAACATAACAGGCAGAGAGTTGAAGACAAACGTATGCTACAGCATACTATGCCAATACAAAATACAGAAATATCCGCGTTGATTAAGTTCAGTGTATCTATCTATATCTATTACATTTCCAAGCAACCTTATTTATAGTTGCATATTGTTGGTTCACATGAAGATAAAACTAGCAATCACACCTTGGTGTGCAATGCGTATGCTGAAGTACGCCGAAGAGGTGTGGAAGGTCAATTAGCAAAAAAATGGCTTCTTCTTTGCATACATTTTGCAATACATGAGGTAAGTTGGTAGATCATTTAGCGAACGTTGTTGTTTGTGTAACAAAGGTCTCAATGGGGAAGTGATAGCTCCAAATCAACTATGCACCCTCTTATAGGGATCTCAACATGACAAAAACAAAACCTTTGAAAGAGGAAAATAATCACGTCCATTAGGTCAATAGTCTCATGTTATGTTTACAATAGAGAGAGGGAGAGATAGAGGGGGAAGAACAAGATAGAGAGTGAGGGGTAAGAAGATAGAGAAAAAAATAAAGTGAGACATAAAAAATAAAGAGAGAGGACCTAAGAAAGAGGTATATACAAAGAGGAAAGAGGGAGAGAGAGAGAGAGAGAGAGAGAGAGAGAGAGAGAGAGAGAGAGAGAGAGAGAGAGAGAGAGAGAGAGAGACCAGGAGATAGAGGGAGAGAGATAAGAGCTATCTAAAAAAGAGAAATAGATATTGAGAGAGGCGATATTACTAGTTAAAATTTCATCTATAACATCTAAAAAAATCATATTTCATTATGTTGCAATAGATGCCATAACCTACTATAGAGGTACTATTTTCACACAATTAAGGAGAAGGTAGGAAAAGGTCTTTGAGATTGAATTTGTACATGTCTATTGCATTTTCTAGAAAGTTTCCAAGGATATTTTAACAAATCAATTTTGTGCATATTCTATGATCGTAGAAATTCATGACAATGCATCTTTGGGGAATTCTACTAAACAATTTTTTCCCACATAATTTGATCACTTTGAGTTTTAGGCTCCAAATGCCACCCATTAGATTCAAGTTGACGATCTAGACTATGTCATTTGTCTCGTAGTGTAGGATGCATGTTATAAAGTATAATTACTTCTTACCCAAAATATGATGGGTGGAGTTCTTTCTAGTCGAGGCATTGATAAGGACCTTAGTCCAGGGTGATAGTAGGTATAATGTCCATAACATATAACATAGAATTAATTTTCCCAAATAATTTTGAGTGGTAAGCTATGTTGTCTTGTGCATTTTAACTTGATAGTACTAATACAATTTTGTGATGGTGGAAATGCGCCCTTCTTCTATAATGAGATGAAATGATGATTTTTAGTATGCCAAATTCTAGTTCATTAGTTTCTTGATGCATATGTATTGAAATATTTATTATCTATCAAGATTAGAAACTACTTATATCAAAACAACTCTTAGGAAAGCAATGGCCATTAAAGTAAATCCAACTTGTTCTTTTTGAAGAAAAGATGTCTCTTTACTACAAATGTAGCATTTTATAAAGAAAAGTAGGAGAGAGGGGGAAAGAGATAGAGAAAAAGAGTGATAGAAGAGACAAAGAGATATATAAAGAAAATTAAACAAAAATATAAATAAGGAGAGAGGGAAATAGACAAGGAGACACAAGATACATTTATAGAGAGAGGAATAGAGAGAAATAGGAGATGGGAGAAAATAAGATATAAAATTAAGAGAGGGAGAGATATAGGTAAAGGAGGGAGAGAGATAGAAGAGGAGGGAGAGAGAGAATGGGGGAGAGATAAGTAGAGAAAGGAGAGAGAGAAGAGGGGGAGAGAGGGAGAGAGAAAGCAGAGGGAGAGAGAAGGGGAAGAGGAGAGGGAGAGGGAGAGGGAGAGAGAGAAAAGGGGGAGAGAGAATGGGGGAGAGAGATAAGTAGAGCAAGGAGAGAGAGAAGAGGGGGAGAGAGGGAGAGAGATAGGTAGAGGGAGAGAGAAGGGGGGAGAGAGGGAGAGGGAGAGGGAGAGAGAGGGAGAGATAAAGATAGAGGGTGATACAAAGAGACATAGAGGGATAGGGAAAGAGATAGAGAGATAGGGAGAGAGATAAAGAGATAGGGAGATAGAGGTAGATAAAGATATGGATGTAAAGAGATACAAAGAGGAGTGAGAGGGAAGGAATTATATAGATAGAGGGAGATAGTGAGAGATAGTGAGGGATAGGGAGAGAGATAAAGAGATAGGAAGATAGAGGTAGAAAAATATGGATAGAAAAAGATAGAGAGAGGAGTGAGAGGGAAATAGAGAGAGAAATAGAGAGATAGAGATACATATAGAGAGAGATACATATAGAGGGGAGCGAGAGATAGGGAGATAGAGATAGAAGGGGCAAGCAAAAGAGAAAGGTGACAAAGACAAGTAATAGAGAGAGAGGGAGAGAGATAGAGAGGGGGAAAGATAGAGAGATAGAGATAGAGATAAATATAGAGATAGTGAGGGAGAAACAAAGTGAGTCTGTGTATATAAGGGAGGGAGATATGGAGAGATAGATAGAAAAATGATGCTAAGGAGAAAAAATAGACAGAGTTTGGAGGAAAAATGGAGGAAGAAAATGGTGAACAAAAAATGAACAGAGGTGAAATGCCCTATTTCTTTCTCCTAACCATCTTCAAACTTGGATCTCATCAATATCAAATTATAAATATTATCATGTATACACAATTTTGTAATACCATGAATATGTAACTATATATGCAGAGAGATAGAGAGACCAAGAGGTAAAGGGAGAGAGATAAGAGATAAAAAGGGAAATAGATATTGAGAGAATTGAGATTAATATTTAAAATAGCATTTATAAATTCCAAAAAAATCATCTAAGTTTATTATGTTGTGGTAGATGACATAACCTACTATAGAGGTCCTATTTTCACACAATTAAGGAGAAGGTAGGCAAAGGTATTTGATATTGAATTTGTACATGTCTATTGCATTTTCTAGAAAGTTTCCAAAGACTTTTCAATAGATCCATTTTGTGCATATTCTATGATTGTAGAAATCCATGACAACACATCTTTAGGGAGTTCTACTAAACAATTTTTTCCCACATAATTTGATCACTTTGAGTTTAGGCTCCAAGTGCCACCCATTAGATTCAATTTGATAATCTAGACTATGTGATTTGTCTCCAAGTAGTGTAGGTTTCATGTTATAAAGCTTCATTACTTCTTACCCAAAAACTGAAGGGTGAAGTTCTTTTTATTCAATGCATTGATAAGGACCTTAGTGTAGGGTGATATGTAGGTATGACGGATGATATATAACATAGAATTAATTTTCCCAAATTATTTTGAGTGGTAAGCTATGTTTTCTTGTACATTTTAACTTGATACTAATATAGTTTTATGATGGTAGAAATGGGCCCTTCTTTTGTAATGAGATGAAATGTTGATTGTATTTAGTATGCTAAATTCTAGTTCATTAGTTTCTTGACACATATGTATTGAAAGATTTATCTATCAAGATTAAAACTTACTTATATCAAAGCAACTCTTAGGAAAGTAGTGGCCATGAAAGTAGACCTGACTTGTTCTTTTGAAGAAAAGATGTCTCTTTACTATAAATGTTGCATTTTATAAAGAAAATTAGGAGAGAGGAGGAAAGAGAGAAAGAGAAAAAGAGTGATAGAAGATACAAAGAGATATATAAAGAAAAGTAAACAAAAATATAAATAAGGAGAGAGGGAAATAGATAGGGAGACACAAAGATACATTTATAGACAAAGATATGAGATGGGAGAAAAATAAGAGATGTAAAATTAAGAGAGGGGGAGATATAGGTAGAGAAGGGAGAGACAGAGAGAGAAGAGAAGGGAGAGACAAAGAGAGAATAGGGGGGAGAGAGATAGGTAGAGCAATGAGAGAGAGAAGAGGGGGAGAGAGGGAAAGAGATAGGTAGAGGGAGAGAGAGAGAAGGGGGAAGAGAGGGAGAGAAGGTTCAATATATAGAGAGGGAGAGGGAGAGGGAGAGATAAAGGTAAAGTGTGATATAAAGAGATATGGAGGGATAGGGAAAGAGATATAAAGATAGGGAGAGAGATAAAGAGATAGGGAGATAGAGGTAGAGAATGATATGGATAGAAAGAGATATAAAGATGATTGAGAGGGAAGGAGTGATATAGATAGAGGGAGATATAAAGAGATAGTGAGGGATATGGGGATATAGGTAGAAAAATATGGATAGAAAAAAGATAGAGATAGGAGCGAGAGGGAGATAGAGAAATAGAGAGATAAAGATACATATTAGGAGAGATGGAGTGAATAAGAGACATAAGTAGAGATGATGAGATACAAATATAGAGGGGGAGGGAGAGATAGGGAGATAGAGATAGAGGGGGCAAGAGAGAGGGAAAGGTGACAAAGACAAACTGTAATAGAGAGAGGGAGATATAGAGAGGGGGAAAGATAGAGAGATAGAGATAGAGATAGGGAGGGAGAAAAAAAGAGTGTGTATGTATATAAGGGAGGGAGAAATGGAGAGATAGATATAAAAATGATGCTAAGGAGAAAAAACATACAAAGTTTGGAGGAAAAACGAACGAAGAAAATGACTCAACCAAAAAATGTACAAAGGTGTAATTCCCTATTTCTCTTTCCTAACCATCTTCAAATTTGGGTAGATCATCGATATCAAATTATAAATATCATCATACAAAATTTTGTAATACCATGAATATGCAACTATAATGTAATATAAATTGTGATTTTATTTGTAAATATACAAATGTTATTATTTTCTCTCTAATAACAATCAATCAAACTTCATTGTGTCATGAGTTTCTCAAATGACATGTGTATGTGCCATTTACAACATAAACACGATTGTTATTTGTTTTACTTCTTCATATATAAAATATAAGAGTTTATTTCTAACTAAACCAGATAGATTGAAATCAAATTAGATTAAAAAATATTTACAAATTCAAAAATCTATTAGCTATCTTACTAGACAAAGAGATGTGAAGAGACATTAGAAATATCTAATTATAAATGAGACAAAATCTGCATACACTTCTATAAGATTATATACCTTGAATCTGTAATGTATATTTTGGAATATGCAATTAATCACAAATGGTTGACCTAACATTGGCAAGAGATAATACAATTAATCTAAACAAAAATTCTTTACAAAATGACAAGTGTAATTGTAAGACCCCTGTCTCATTTCTTGCTAGTCAAGCATTTTTCCATTTGCTATAAGCATTCCTCACCTTTTGTTTTTTTCCCATCCCCCTTCACCTCCTCCACCTTTTTATTTCATACATATGCATGTTTGGTGAAAAGAATTTAATGAAACATGCAAAGTATCATAAAATAGGTTTGTATATAAGCAATGATCTCCATTGTAATTTATGCATCTAATTTTATGAAGCCAAAAAAATGGTCTAGATTCCCAAATACTCAAAATAAAAATAAAAATAAAAATTCTAGAAACTGAAAAATAAAACTTTGTCCCTTTTTTTATTATTGAAGGTTTGACACTGTGCACATTATTATAGTGCAAGCCCATTTTTCAGATCATTTCATTTTACATCACCAATAATCTTCACAAGAACATTGTCCTTGTTTAAAATGATGAAAAGGTTTGCATCTCTCACAATAATTTCTTTTGCAACTATCTTGGAGATAAATTTAGTTGTTGTAGCAGAGAAATAATTCTTTTTTCCCCTCTTCCACAACATTCAGTAAATGCCTTGAATCTAGAGAATACCCTACCCTTCATCTCCCAAGTCCAATTTCTCCAACTTTGCATAGATCTCCTATGTTTGTGGATGTAATCTATCTCTTGCATGAAAAACATGTACAATTTTATGGCCTTCAATCCAGCTAAACCGAGAATCTTTTTAATTCCTCGATCTTTCATCAATTTCCTTGCCATTTGAACCTCACCCCACTTGCCCACTTTTGCATAGATGTTTGAGAAAAGAACATATGTTGCAACATTTTTAGGATCCAAATCAAAAATCAAAAAGCATTGTTGCTGTAAATACTCCTAAGTCTATATTCATATGTGATCTACAAGCACCCAAAAAACACATCCACACAACCACCATAGGTTTAATTGGCATCTTAATGATAAAGTGTAGAGTGTCTTAAAATAGTCAACCTGGGCAAGAAGGTCAACCATGCAAACATAATGATCAACTGCAGATGTAATGCATAAGGGTTACTCATATGATTGAAGTATGCACAGTCCTCATCCACTAAACCTCCATGGCTGCATACATATAGAACACAAGCAAAGCTTATAATGTTAGGATATGTTCTAGAGTGCTTCATTAAATCAAAGATTTTGAGAGCATCTTGCAAAATCCATGTTTTGCATATCCTACAATCATTGCATTCCATGAGATTGACATCTCAAACATTTCACTTGCTTTTTTATGCTTCCACATTTTACATACATGTCCACCAGGGCAGTTGCAATTGCAACATCTGATAAAATTTCTCTATTCTTTATGCTTTGATGGATGTCCATACCCTGTTCCAATTCTCCTATTTTGGCACAGGCAGGGAGAATGCTCGCAGAAGTTGAATTGGCACAGGCAGGGAGAATGCTCGTAGAAATTGTGGAGTCTGGCTTTACACCTGCCAATTGGATTTGCTTGAAAGTTTCTAAAGCTTTTAAAAGAAATCTATTTGGTGCATATCCTGTGATCATTGCATTCCATGACATAACATCTCATTAGGCATTCTATCAAACAGTTGACGTGCCTTTTCTATGCTTCCACATTTTGCATACATGTCTACCAGAGCATTTCGAACTATAATATCTGAAAAAATCCTCCTTCCAAGATGCTTTGATGTCCATACCCTGTTCCAAAGCTCCGATTTTGGCACAGGCAGGGAGGATACTGGCGAAGGTTGTGGAATTTGGCTTTACACCTGCCAATTGCATTTGCTTGAAAGTTTCTAAAGCGTTTTCAAGAAATCCATTTTGTATATATCCTGCAATCTTTGCAGTCCATGAGATAACATTTTTTTCAGGTATTATGTCAAACATTTTTTCCAGGTATTCTGTCAAACAGTTCACGTGCCTTGTTAATGCTTCCACTTTTTGCATGCATGTCTGCAAGGGCAGTCTGCCTCGTATGCCAAAGAATTTACTGCATCTTCGCGCTGGTGAGGATGTAATTCGTTCAACAGTTTAGTCACGTTGCTTGCTCTAAAAACCTTACAGGCAAAGAGTCATTGAAGCTTTGCTCTCTGTTAAGCTTATAGTACTCCAAGCAAACTTTCTTTACACGGTCCACAATTTCATACTCTACGCCATAAATCAAAAACTGCAAACACAGAATGAAATCACTTCATCTTTCTTTCTGCTATATGAATCAAAGGTAGCAAAATGATCAAAACAAAAAATATGTTCAATTGTGTTCAACTGAAAGAAACCAGTATTCTCACAGGCCTTTGTTATTTCGGCCATGATAACCTCTCTGTCTCTTCGTCTATGTTTTATAAATCTAAAACTGAAATGCCCATTTTCTTTATAAAATTGCGCGACAAATTCTCTGAAAAAGCAGTAGAAGAAACGGGCCGCTTTCCTTATTGAATGCTGTGGTGCGTGCAGCTCTTTATAAAGATACAAGTCGGGAAGAAATATTTATGAGCTGAGCAATGAATATGATAAACGAGTTACGTGGCCGCCTTGTGAAACTAAAATTTCCAATTAATGGAGCCCGCAGATTCAATCACTGTTGTCTGCTGAAAAGTCTTGCATATAATTACATGTGACGTTGCGATGCATTACATCGTCTTGCACGTCTATGCAGAACTCTACGTCGTCGATCTCAAAAGCCCGTCGACTGACTTCACGCGTAAACAAGATAAAAGAGCGGTGGACAAACATTAATGTCCAAGATAAGTTTGATCGTCTCCCGGAAGTATTCAGCCGTCGATTTAATATTTTAGGTTGCTTCATTTCATATTGGATACGCCTTCGGCATAAATAAACTAGCAATTGCACCTTATTGTGCAATGGGTACGCCGAAGAGTACGAAAGGTGAATTAGGAAAAGAATTTTTCTATTTGTGCAAACATTTTATAGTATATGAAGTCAATTGGTAGGTTATTTAGCAATTGATGTCATTTGTGCAACAAAGGTCTTAATGGAGAAGTGATAACATCAAAGCAACTATGCATTCTCTTACATGGATCCAAACATAACTAAAACAAAATCTTTGAATGAGGAAGATAATTGTTCTCCATTACCAATGGGCTCATGTTATGTTTACAATAGAGAGAGGGAGATATAGGGATAGCAATAAGGGGGAGAGAGAGAGGGCGTAAGGAGATAGAGGGAAAAATAGAATGAGACATAAAGGACAAAGAGAGGGATATACACAATTTTGTGACTAGCAGCTATGTAGGCAACTATTCATTCTTGGGAAAAGGGACAAATTCAACCATATAAATCATAATTTGTAGAATTGAACCAATACACTATGTATGGTTAACATTGGAACAACTTTGGGTAATTTGGAAAAACATGAGGTCTAATTTATCTTTAGGTTATATTCCAAATGAGCCAACTTTATAAGTTTGAGAAAAATATAGAAGATAGTTAACAAGTGTGCAATGAAGCTAATAAGATGTGCTACAATTTTTTTTTGATAAATATTGCTAGAATGATCTTATAAATCTTTTATCAATAATCCTAGCATATTTCTTTTGATTTCTCTTACACGATCTCCAACATGATTTTAAATGAGTGAATAAATCTCTTCAAGTACAAACATGCACAAAAATCAATCGGTCATGTACTTTAAATAAGATTACAAGAGTAAGAGTTAGTGAAGTGGGTGATGAGGTGTTGATTTGAATTTGAATTTAAAAGAAAAAAATGTAAGTTTAAGGGTAGTGTAGTGTTGTATGGATTATGATATGGGAGAGGGAATGGAACAAGCAATAGAATTAGGTATAACCATTGTGAGTTTAGGCATGAGGCAACATTATTATCAAAGGTAGAAATGGTAAAGATGGTAGAGACACTCTAGGATTATGTATAGTCATGGAACTATTAAGGATAGAATGAAAGGTAGTTAAAGCAAAAGTAGGAGGAGGTGAGGAAGGTGTGGATGTGAACAACTTCATAAGGGTTCAAGTAGGTATAGTGGGAGGAATGAAATTGGGAGGAATACCATATTTAGGAGAAAAATTTGGAGGAAGTTGTGAAGAGGACACATCATTCAAATAAATAGGATTAACTTGTATACTAATACCTTAAGTATTTTCCACCCATATATTATAGTAATTAATCAATCATAAAAATCTTGAACCACATTATTAGGACTATCCATCTCAACTAAATTAGCAAAGCTCATGTGCAAATTAGTATTGTTCCATATGAGTTGTATTATCACCATCTTTGACAACCTCATTTTAAAAAATGTGAGTAATATCAATTCTTATGGGAAAATCATTATAAATTCACCATTCTCAATTGATTAAGATATGTGATAATTCAAATGAGAAATTATTCTTAAAAGAAATTTGAGAATGAGAGTGAGATATTGGCATAGATAAATATCAAATGACATAAAAGAGAGATAAGGTTTGATTTAAAAGTAGGAAAAAAATAGTAGGAACTTAAATCTTAAAATATCACCGCAATGAAACACTAGAAACAAAATATTATCCAAGGTGATAAACTATGAACATTATAAATGATAATCTATAGATAAATTTTTTAAAGTCTAAGATTTAAACATGTGAAGTTGTGGAACCACCTTTGGAAAAGTGCCCTCATAGCTATTATCCAAGGTGATAAACCATGAACCTTATAAATGATAAATATAAGGATTAAGACTCTAAGATTTAAATATGTGAAGTTGTGGAATTGCCTTTGGACAAGTGCCCTCACGGCTATTACACAAGGTGATAAACCATAAACCTTATAAATGATAAATATAAGGATTAAGAATAAATATTTGAAAATTAATGATAAAGGGAGATATCATGTGTGATATAATGAGCTGAATACTAGAAATATGTCATTTTTAAGCTAGCTATATGGGTATGCAATTTTTTGAGCTAGTTGTATTGGTATGCAATTTTTCTAACTATAAAATTGAAGTAAGCATTTTTATATTATAAGATAAAAAATTATAATTAATACCTACATTTAAAACTACAAATTATAACATATACAATTGTAACTAATATATACAACTCTATAACTAATATCAAAATGATAATAATGTGGATCACTGCTAGGGAAGCCTTCATATATCAAAAAAATTGTGATTAATTTGTTTAATTGCATCAAATAGTGCTTGCTCTTTGATAAATCTTTTCAATGGACCAGAATTTATAACAGTTTTTGTAAAATTGAAATGTAAGAATAAATAAATTGAAAAGATACCAAAGATACCATATTAATTTAACAATCTTGAAAATTACCGAAATTTGTAATTTACAAGTTTCTTTACAATCTATAACACAAATCAGAATTATATTCCAAGCATCTACATTGAATTTCTTGAACAGACAATACAGATATATGTCTGTAAATCATACAACAGGCAGTCAACACTATCGGGTTATAACATCCCTGGGATTCTATGATTATCAAAACACATAAATCCTAACTTTGCATCTCACAAAATAGGGTATACCCCTCTTTGAGAACATATGGTGTGTTAATTTGAATCACTAAGATGTATAGTCAAAACTTGAACATTACAAAGTAGTTAGTTTTCTCTAATAAAAATCAGGTTGCACACATATATGTTGAGCTTCTTAATGCATGGTATTTGCATGTGTCTACAACTCCTACCATGGGCACTCAATTCTATCGTCACTTCCAACAAACTTCATATAGAGCCGAGAGAGCTCCAGGAAACAATCATCAAGTAGTGTACATAACTATTGCTCATCCATATCATCTGTTATGTACGAAACCAAAGTATCGATTCTATGTATCTACAGAAAGAAAGAATGAAATGAAGCATCAGAACAAAATGGAATCGTATAGCATGCATGTATGAGGTGACACTCCATATGGGGATGCTTGAAAACCTCAAGTTATGAAAACAGAACTTGTGAATTGAGAGACAAATGCACTTACCTTAGTGTCAAAAGAATGCAACTTCACTACTTGAGCACTTTTTATCAATTTGGCATCAGTCTCCAACCCAGTTACTGGGACCGACAAGTGTAGGCAAGTACATCAAATGTGCCTGCAGTAAAGAAAATAGCATTAGTTCTTGATATAGAGTTAGAAGATGAATTAATAATTATCTACAATCTTTTAAAACGAGAGCACCTAGTAGATATTTGTTTGAAGCAAATCTGATTTTTAATTTAATTCAAATACAAATGTCCACAAATAGAGAACCAAATATTTAATTTAATTTAATTCAAATATTGTCATTGTTTTTAATTGAAGTAAAGTAGTATAGCATCTTTAATTCAAATACTAACATCCACAAGTGAGGGACCAAATCTCTCCTTAGGGCCAATTTGATGTGGATATGATTGCCATTCAAAGCCTAAGAACCGCTCAAAATGTGAAGACAGAATTGATGAGACGTGTACTTAATGGCTCATCAACACATGGGAGGTATGTGATTAGTCAACAAAAACAAGTGCTTCTGTGAAGATTACAAAATGACCAGAAGAGCACAATGACAGAATATGGTATCACACCCTTTCTGGACGACTTTTTTATCACTCTCAATATTGAAATTCCATCCTTCAAGCACCTCTGATGAGGCTTTGCTAATTATCAGCAGAACAATTCTCTGCAGCTTTCCACACCCCAGCCACTCTGATCAAGACAGTTCTACAAATAAGCAACCAAGAATCATGATCCCAGCTCAAATCACCTACTGTTCAGAAAAAAAATTGCAACTATTTTAAATTTTCCTAAATAAAATCTATCTAATATAATATTATTAATTTACAACTATTGTCACTATTCTTGCTATTAAAGTCTCCACGTACAATTGACCCCAGCTTACAGACTGGTCAAGAAAAGCTGCAACTATCAACCCTCTACCTAGACAAATAACGTATTGACCACAACTTTCAGACGTGTATTCAGGGAGTTATTGCACTTACAGGAGAGATTTTCATCCCTCTAAGTTATGCTATTCGTTCTTTATCCCGAGTTCCTAAAGAATCAATGGCAGGCATCCCTGTCCTGGTCGTATTGTACCTCCTCCTCCACCCGTCGCTCTCTTCTAAAGCACAAACAACCTTCTTTTTTCCCAGACTGAGTGGTTTAACGGGTGGAAATTTGTCGACCCTGTATTTGAATGGGAACGCTGTAACGCAACCCGATTTTTATAGGTATCCGCCGAACCCAGTCAATCAGAATACGTTACCGGCAGTGTTTATATTCAGAACCTGTGCTTATGAAAGAGCCCGGATCCAAGAATGTAACTCTATCATTCAGCACTAGTTTCGTATTCGCCATGGCTCCTCCAAATCCTTCCAAGTGCGCGGAAGGACTGTCGTTTATCATAACACCAAACAAAACATATGAGGGAGGCCTACCAGGTCCATACCTCGGTTTGTTCAATTTCACAAGCATGGGACAGTCCTACAATCATCTGTTCATGGTCGAATTTGACATATTTCGGAACGCAGAACTCGACGACATCAACGACAATCACGTAGGAATAAATCTCAACTCTCTGTATTCTGTAGAATCGAAATCTGCAGGTTACTGGGATGGTACCCAGTTCATACAATTAGATCTCAACCGGACACAGAATATTCAAGCTTGGATTGACTATGATCATCTTCAAGATCTCAGTCGTGAAAATAAAATGTAATGGTTTTTTCGCTGCTTTCCCTGCCTCTATTGGTAGCGGCTTCTCCAAACTCTTGCTGGTATTGACTTTTCACTTGTCCAATTTGGCGAGCTGTTTCTTTTCAACGAGTGAAAAGTAGATGTAGCACATACAGCATTAATGCCTCGGAGACAAGGACGTGAACGGGTGCGATCAAAGTAATCGTCTCCCGACCGCTCTTACACCGTAGGCTTTAAAATTTAGCTTCGACAGTTTCAAATAGGATACGCCTTCGGCGTAAAAGATAAGATACGGATAAGAACATCTTGCGTGGAGGGTGACAGCTGCACAGCAGGTGGAGATAAGGTCAAATCATATTGCAGGCGGTCGAGTAAATGCAGTCAACTGGCGGCAGTCAATCGTTGGAGAAGTTACTTACATATTCCAACATTGAGGTCTACAATGCTGTCGATGGTCTTATAATCTTATTTGTATTTTGATTCTTTGAGAGCATAAAGCATATTATCCTTTTGGAAGATGAGTTGAGTGTATACTCCCTTTAAACTTCAGTTCTTTAATGATCTGATACAATTATACCTTCCATAAATCTACAAATTTATGCTCAAATATTCAGTGTGAGAATAATCTTTGCAAGAGGTTTCGATCAATTTCTGGTGCAACCCATGTTCTCTTGTGTAGGAATGAATTCTTCTTAAAGTATGCTTATGCATATCTTTCCAAATTTAAATTCTCATCATAAAAACATGGCTGAGCGATAAAATTTCAGTGTCGTTGTAAAATTAGTAGTATTGCAAAAATTTACAGATGAAAACTACTAGACAAAAAAAATGCTTAGGTTACCAAGCGAAATATCAATGATTCCTTTTACAGATTTTGCCACATCTAAACCCCTGGCACTTCTTACCAAGACAGAATATTTTACAATAGCATCACCAGAGAACATGGGCTATTTAGAGCAGTAGAAGTGGCACATGCATCCTATGAATTACCCTAAAACAAATTCTGGCAAGGTCTGATAATTTGCTAAAGATATAGTTTTGGACTTTTTCTGTATGTAATTCTCAAATTGAGAGAGATGGAATTTTCATATTGCATTACCATTTTTTGACCACTGTTCAGCAGAAGAAATTTCTCATACAACACGTTAACAAGATGGCATAAACATTGAAGGCATCACTTAGTAATAATTCTTGTTTAGATGTGCTATTGGAAGATTGTTAGCACACAATCAATTGGTGAATGAATAATTGAGATCATAGACTCCAAATAGTAGCTTGCTACGTCATGAAGTACCTTGCTATGTAAGAGTGGTCATTATACCATATTCAACTTCCTTCAACTAGCTTCTCACTTGCTAAAACAACAAACTAAGCAGTTCCTATCATACATTGTTATGTACTTCGTTAGCTAAAGTGTGTGAGGTATGGTTATCATGGCACTGTTTCATTATTGTTAGATGCTTGTTTAGTGTAATTTCTCACTTTAATATGTTCTTTACAGATGCTGAGACTATTTTTTCATATAGTCACAACCTTCACTACAAGCACATTGCTCTTATCTTAAAAATATTGTATGATTATTTTTCTCTTAGGAATATGACCAGATTTGGTAATACATTCATCATCATGTGTGTTTGAGATGAGACTAAAACATAATAAAAAACTAGCACAATATTTTAAATGTGTCATTATAATAGCATACATTTTAGTTCTATTTTGGGTTGATGAGGCTTAGGGTTCAAAAGCTATCATTTGCTTCACATGAGTGCTGAAAGGTTTTATCAACAGGGGTATCCGTAAGAGGAGGGGTATCCATAAGGGCCAGGCAATCCCCATAACCTTTGGATAGAACTTTGCGATAGCAGCAATAATCTCATATCCCTATGAACTTACGTTGAACAATTTTCTTATACCAACCATTTACAGAGGCTTTTGGTAGTCAGTAATACCACAAGTAGCCAATTTTCTATAGCTCAAAGACTCCATTTTACTTTTCAAGCAACAAAACTGCACCACTAAATGATACTTTGTAATACATAACATTTTTATTATTTTCATGAATTTGTATCTTTATCTTGTATCTGTATTATAGTTCCCACATTGGCCATTGACCCATCAATATGAATAAAATATGTTTTAGCATCGTCTTACGTTGGTCTTCTCTGTTATTGAAGCTTCATTCTATACTGCAAAGCATGCAGCATATTCATGTCTCACCTAGATTAACTTGCATCCAAAAGGATTACATGTTTTCCAATTGGAAAACATGAATAGAATTGTTTACAACACAATCAACATCATACTGACTAATCTCAATTGCAATAATGCAAGCTTAGTGAATTGCATCTATTCGAGCAATTTAATCTGGAATGAACTTTGATTATGGAAGTTAAATTTAATTGTCTCCATAAGCGAGGTCATTGTCTGTTTGAGGTGGGATATCCACTTTTTTAAGATTTATGTAACTTAGTTGTTCCATATATCCAAATTGTCAGTTCTTTTCTTCTTGTACAATAAATTCATAGATTGGAAATTCATATCATAGAGTAACAAACCCAAACTAACACAACTTTGTGCATCTCAAAGTAACTAATTTGAGATAATTTCATCATGTTGGTATTATTTGTTGGAAATAAGTCATACTTGGATCAACGATGGGCTAGTCAAAGAGGGGCCAGTAGTTCAGTTGGTAGAGCATTCAAACAGCGAATGAAAGGTCATAGATTTGTGTCTTAGCTATGTCAAATTTTAAATGAAAATGAAAACACAGAGCTGATGCTCTATTTTCCAACCAAACTGGAAATACCCAAATCAAAATGCGGAAACACAAGGAGACATGCAACTTTATTTTGTATTCAATGAACTGGAAATGAAAATACATGAAATATTAAACATAAACTTCTAAAAACAAACTCTAAGCTACGAACTACAAGCTGCTAGGAGCTTCATGAGCTGTTCAACCAAACAGACAACTTCAGGAGCTGCTAGGAGCTCACTGGCAGGAGCTACGCAGAGCTCTTTCAAGAGAAATCTCTACTCAATCACAAACACAATTGCTGCTATTCACAGACTTCTCTGAATCACACAGAGAATAAACACATTCCCTTCATATTACTATTGCTCAGGAAAACTTCTACTTCTAACTAGCAGAACTAACTACCTTCAATTCCTTTTGTCTCTTCAAAAAACATTCCCTCTCAAAATTTGAAATCACCTACCGCAATAAATTCTGAAATTCTGAAATTCCTACCTCATTAACTTTTGGGGTTGTCAGGGGCTGCAAGGATGAAGATCCCAAAAACACTATTGTTGAATATGAGGGCTCCTGATGGGTAGGTGAAACATGGGGCTGACGTGAGAGAAAGCTTAGGAAAATAATAAATTCCAACACTCCCCCTTTGTCCTAAGCTGATGAAACAAGATCAATCCTAATCCAAATCAACAACGCCCAATCTAGTTCTTAGGCACTCGAAGCTGTCTTTACTCAAAGGCTTGGTGAATATGTTTGCTAGCTGCTGCTTAGACCTACAAAATGCCATTTTAATTTCACCATTCTTAATTAATTCTCTGATAAAATGATACTTGATTTCAATGTGTTTGCTCCTTCCATAAAACACAAGATTTTTTGTCAAAACTATCGATGAAACATTGTCACACAAGATCATTGTTCCATCCTCTTGTTCTTCTCTCAAATCTACCAAGATTCTTCTTAGCTAAATAGCTTAACATGCTGTTGCATTTGCTGCAATATATTTAGCCTCTACTGTAGATAGGGAAACTATGGGTTGCTTCTTGGAAGCCCATGAAATGACTTCCAAATCCAAATGAAACACATAGCCTGATGTGCTCTTCCCCCAATCACTATCCATATATCCAACTAGCCCAAAATCATTTGTTGCTATGTACAAAATGCCATATCCTTTGGTGCCATTCACATACCACAGGATTCTTTTACCTGCTTGCCAATGGGTGTCCCTTGGAGTCTCCATAAATCTGGAAATAAGACTCACACTGTGCATTATATCAGGCCTAGTTGCAGTTAAATACGTCAAACTTCCAACCAAACTTTTAAACATGGTTGTATCCACATTGTTGTTGTAATCTTCCTTGCTCAACTTTAGACCTATGGTTTTTGGTGTGGGGGAAGGCTTTCTTTCAAGCATCCTAAATCTCTTCAATATTTCATTTGCATATTTTTCTTAAGAGATAAATATACCATCATGCATTTGTTTTACTTCTATGCCTAGAAAATATCTCAAGAGACCTAAATATGTTATTTCAAACTCTCTTTTCATGGCCTCCTTAAAATCAACAATGAGGAAATCATCATCCCCAGTGAAAACTAAATCATCAACATACAAGACAACAATCAAAACCTTACCATTTGTTGGGCCTTGATGTAAGAGTGGGCTCACCATCGCTTTTAATAAAGCCATTGCTCAAAAAATATGAGTCAATCTTGTTGTACCATGCCCGTGGAGCTTGCTTCAGCCCATAAAGAGCTTTCTTCAGCCTATACACCTTGTGTTCTTGACTTGGAACTTCATATCCGAATGACTGCTCCACATAAACTTCCTCTTTCAATACTCCATTTAGGAAGGCAGACTTCACATCCATTTGAAACACCTTCCACTTGTGTTGGGCTGCGATTGCTATGACTGCCTGCACAATTTCCATCCTTGCAATAGGGGAAAATGTCTCATTATAATCTCTTCCAAGCTACTATTTGTACCCCTTGACAACTAATCTTTTCTTATGTCTCTCTATTCTTCCTTCATCATTGCACTTGGTCTTGTAGATCCATTTCACCCTAATAACTTTCCTTTTGGGAGGAAAATCAATTAATTCCCATGTTTTGTTCCTCTCTATTGCATCTATCTCCTCATCCATGGCCTCACACCATTTCTCCTTTTTCACAACATCATCAAAACAAATCGGATCACTATGTGAAAAAAATGCAAAATTCACACTATTATCAAATTCTTCATCATACCTTTCATTCTGGTAGATCACCCTTAGACTTTTGGTCTTTCTGGCATTAGGGAGGCAAGAGTGGGGTCTGAACTTTCACTACTGCTGCACTGCTCTACTGAATAGATAGGTTTAGGAGTTGTCGAGAGTTTTCAAGAGCTCTTCTAGAGCTTTCAGGAGCCAATCTTCTAGCTATCTCTGGCTACTTTCCTTTTTGTCTGCTCACTTTAGGAGCTTTCAGGAGCTATCAGGAGCTTTCAGGAGCTTGACTGGGGCTCTCAAGAGCCAATCTTCTAGTTGTTTGTAACTGTCTTCCTAATTGTCTACGGAGCTGTCAGGAGCTTTCAGGTGCTCTTCTGGAGCTTTTAGGAGCTCGTCTGACACTTTCAGGAGCAACTATAGGCTCATCTTGCTGAACTTCTTGTTCTGTTTCTACTTCTTCAAGAGTTGTCAGGAGTGGTTCTGAGCTATCATAAACTATCACTCTGTCCTATGACTCATCCTCTAGGAACTCCATGTCCCTACTAATCACTATCTTCTGTTGGAAATATGTGCGTCAATCATCACAGGCTGAAACCTTTGCTGGAGCCAAGTCGGTGTGACAACTCTTATGTCTAGCCGACTAGCAGCTCTAATCTTGATGTATTGTTCAGGTCTCTGTGACCTCGGAGGAGTCTCACCGAACGGTTACACTTTGGAGTCTATTGTTGTGACAAGAAGCATTCGGGGTGACTTCTTACCGACCATGGAGATCGTTTGGCCGATAGGCCATTCAATCACTTGTCATTGAGACCCTTGGCTGAAAGGTTTTGTTCGGGAAGAAGTCTGGGCGATGTGTTTAAGTCTCGCCAATAATATGTTTTGAATTGAAGTCTTTGGGATATCTAAAGGGTTCTCGCTATGATGTCTTAGTAAATAGTCAAAGTCTTGCTGACAGGAATGCATTTGGGTTCATCGGAGTAACAATGATAGTTTCGATAAGACGTCCCAGCGACTTTGGTGAGTCTCGCTGATGATGAGAGGTCTTCGGTGTAACATATCTGTGTTCGATAAGAACTCTCGGCGAAGGTGTTAAGTCTCGCCAACTATTCTTTGGAGCTTATTATAACATGTGACTTCGGTATAATCCTTGAAGTCTCGGCGTGAGGTCTTGGCAAAGAACGATATTCTTGCTGAAGGGTAAACTCACATTTATGAAACTGTTGGACCTCGCTATGATCTCCTAGCGAAAGCGATAGGTCTTGCGGACTGTTTGGTGTTTCAGTGTAACACAAGAAGGCTTGTTGAGATGTCTTGGTGAGAGCGATAGTCTTTCCGAAAGGAAAACAGAATTTGATACAAGTTGTAAGCTCTGTGAAACATCTTGGCGATAACGATAACTCTTGGTGACATCGATATGAAGCTTTTGGGCATCGGGGAGATATGAAGCTTTTGGGCATCGGGGAGACACTGTTAGTGTCTCATCGAGATGCCAACAAAGCTTGAATCTCTTTTGACCATTTGACCGTCCTATGTGGAGTCTCGTGGACCAATAGGAGAAGCCAAATCTGAACAGTTGGAAGATTGTTCGTTGTGACGGTTCTGTGAGGAAGCTTGACAGACATGGAATGACATGGTTATACTCTATGATTGCAGATAGTGATCAGTTGGTTGGATCGACGGATTGCTGGGTGGTTGTATGATCAATAAATGTATTCTAATCTGAAAAGACTGTAACTTGAAGGTTCCTATACAAGATTGTTCATGGTGAATGCTACTGTAAACAGACATCAAAAAGATAAGTCTGAAACTTGTATGTAATCTTTATTACTATAATACAAAGTGACTTCTCTTGGTGTGGTGGGTTTTTCTCCTGTAAGGGTTTTCCCACGTATATCTAGTGTTCATGTGTGATTGTCAAATACTTTGTTTCTGATATTTACTTCATAGTGCATCTTAGTTGAACTGTAATTGAAAAACTAAAAGTATATCTGCATTCTTCTCTGAGGTATTGACGTTAGGAGAATTGTTTCCACATCTGATTTTCCTTACAAGTGGTATCAGAGCCTAGCTAGTTGTGTTATCCTTGTGGGTACGTTGGGTTTTTTGAGTCAATTCTGTTCAGTGGAAGTCTTGTAGAGTTTGTTATTTTTGCTTACAAGTTGAGATGCCTAGCACGTCTAGAAATTTTGAAATAGAGAAGTTCAACGGCAGTAACTTTGAGTTGTGGAAACTCAAGATGGAGGATCTTCTAGTTGATCATGATCTGTGGCTTGCAGTTTCTAGAACTAAACCTATAGGCATGAAGTAAGAAGATTGGGACCTTGCAGATAGAAAGTCTAGGGGGCTGATAAGGCTCTGTTTGGAAAACTCAGTTCTTCTGAATTTGCATGAGGAGAAGATCACATCTTCTTTGTGGAAGAGATTGGCATCTATTTATTAGGGGAAGTCCTTGGTGAATAAACTATTCCTCAGGAAGATGCTATATTCTTTGAGAATGTAGGAAGGAGGGTCTGTGGCTAATCATTTGAATGCATTTAATATGTTGATTGCTCAATTGACATATGTTGGTGTAAAAATTGATGAAGAGGATCGTTGTATGCTATTACTGTGTTCTTTTCTAGACTCTTGGGATCATCTGGTGATGGCTATTGAGAGTACAACATCCAGTTTCAAGATGGAAGATGTTGTTGGTTCTTTGTTGTCAAAAGAAATGAGAAGGAAATCTTCTGAGATGGCGAAGGAGGCCCTTGTTGTTAGAGGAAGGTCAAAGGAGAAAGGAAAGAAGAGGGACAAGAAGTCCAAATCAAAATCAGAGGGGAGATCAAAGTCTCCTAGCAAGAAGTCCAAGGTGAAGTGCTGGAACTATGGGCAACCTGGTCATGTCCGAAAGGATTGTAAAGAGGAGAAAAAAGAAAAGAAGGGCTCTTCCGATAATGGTTCTTCTCATAGTGATGGTGACACTTTCATTGTAGCCTTGGCTACTCAGGCATCAAATGATGTCTAGCTGATTGATTCTAGAGCATCTTTCCACATGACATCTCATATAGAATGGTTCAGGAAGTATGAAGAATACAATAGTGGAAAGGTGTACTTGGCAAGTGATTCAACTTTAATTGTTGGCCATGGAAGAGTCAGAATACAATTCCCCAATGGCAAAGTGAAGGGAATCAATAATGTAATGCATATACCAAGTCTGGCTTGAAACTTACTTTCTATAAGTATGCTGAATGATATTGGAGTACAAGTCATGTTCTCTGAAAATGGTTGCAAGATGACTAGAGGTTCAATGGTGCTTGCTAGAGGTGCTCGAATTGGTACCCTGTACAAGCTGGATGCACATGCCATTCAATGTAACAGTGTCTCTAGAAAGTCACTGAAAGCTACTCATGGAGGTAAAGAGGGAAATATCCCTAATTATGTAAACTCTATGGAAGTAAAACTTCCAGTAGAGAAGACTATGCTTTGGCATCATAGGTTAGGCCACATAGGAGAAAAAGGTTTAAAAACCTTGAAGAGTAAAAACCTGGTTGAGGGGCTTGAAGATTGTAATCTCGAATTTGAATTCTATGAGCATTGTATATATGGAAAGCAACACTGTGTTTATTTTTATTCCAATCCTCATAAATCTTCTGTTTTGCTAGATTATATTCATTCGGATGTATTTGGTCCAGTGGATGTTCCTTCTTTATCTAAGTCAAGATACTATGTGTCGTTTATTGATGATTACTCAAGAAGAGGATTTGTATATTTTCTGAAAAGTAAATTAGAAGTATTTAGTCAGTTTAAAGAATTTAAAAATCTTGGTGAAAATCAGACTGGTAGAAAAATAAAATGCTTAAGGACTGATAATGGTGGTGAATTATGTTCTGATGAATTTGAAAGATACTGTAAAGACCATGGACTTAAAAGACACAAGACTACACCTTATACTCCACAATAGAATGGAGTTGCAGAAAGATTCAATAGGACAGTAATGGAGAGAGCATGAAGTATGCTCAGTAGTGTTGGCTTGGAGGAGAAATTATGGGCTGAGGCTGTATATACTGCATGTTACCTAATAAATCATTCTCCAAATTCTGCTATTGTTGAGAAAACACTTTTGGAAGCGTGGTCTGGTAAGAAGCCCTCTCTTAGACATGTTCGTGTTTCTGGTTGTGAGGCATATGCTCATGTGCTAGATGTGAAAAGATCTAAACTGGAGAACAAGGCTATCAAATGTATTTTTATTGGCTATAGTGATGTCATAAAAGGATACAAGCTTTGGAATCCTGATATAGAGAAGGTTGTATACAGCAGAAGTGTAATCTTTCTTGAGCTGAAACCTTCCACTTTGGATCTGCAGTCAGAGACAAAGTTAAAAAACAATAAGGGTGTAGCATTAATTCCTCCTACACCAGAGAAAGAGGAATTGAAAATTCAAAATGCACCTGAAACTGAGGAGAGCTCAAGCAGTTATGAAAGTTCTGAAGAAGAAGAACCTCAGCCTCAGCAAGTGAGGAGGTCAACCCGTGAAAGAAAACAACCAAATAGGTATGGGTTCTCTTTGATTGATTCTACTTGTGCCTATGCTTTAATTTCTAGCACTGATGAGCCTAGGACTGTGAAAGAGGCATTTAGAATGTCTAATTCAGACTCTTGGTTAGAAGCCATGAATGAAGAGATGACATCATTAGAAAATAATGAAACCTAGAGTCTAGTGCCCTTGCCTAAAGGCAGAAAGGATGTTGGCTGCAAATGGGTATTTAAGAAGAAGATTGGTCTAGATGGCAGTGTAGAAAATTACAAGTCGATACTGGTTGCAAAGGGTTATTCCCAGGTAGAGGGAATTGATTATGGGGAAATATTCTTCTGTAGCAAAGCTGACATCTATTAGATTTCTTTTGTCACTTGCACCAGCATCTGACTTAGAGGTTGAACAGATGGATGTGAAGACAACATTTCTTCATGGTGATCTTGAAGAATAAATCTATATGTCCCAGCCTAAGCACTTTGTTGAGAAAGGTAAAGAAAAATTGGCATGCAAATTAAAGAACTCTCTGTATGGGTTAAAGCAGTCACCTAGAATGTGGTACTAGAAATTTGATAGTTTTGTATTGTCTTTTGGATTCATGAGATCAAAATATGATCACTATGTATATTATAAAGCTGGAAGTGATCGAGTACTTATTATTGCTCTCTATGTTGATGGTATGTTGTTCATAGGCAATAGTAAGCTAATGATTTCTGATCTTAAGTCTCAGTTGTCTACTAAGTTTGAAATGAAAGATCTTGGTGCAACAAGGTATATTCTAGGGATAGAGATAACCAGGGACATGAAGAATAGAAAACTATGGCTCAGTCAGAGTAAGTATATCATGACTGTTCTTGAGATATTTTGTATGAATGATTGCAAACAGCTAGTGGTTCCAGTCTTGCAGGGAATGAAGCTATCTGTTGAGGACTATCCAAAATCTCCTACTGAGATGGAGGACATGACCAGTGTACCCTATGCTAGTGCGGTTGGAAATCTCATGTATGCAATGGTTTGTATAAGGCCAAACATTGCCCAAGCAGTGGAAGTTCTTAGTCGATTTATGGAAAATCCTGGAAGGATACATTGAGATGCTGTGAAGAGAGTGTTTAGATATTTGAAGGGAACTTTAGATTTTTCTTTGTGTTACCATGGAAACTTGGTTGAATCACAGAGGACTCTCAACATTTGTGGATATGTAGATTCTGATTAGGCAGGGGACATTGACAGCAGGAGGTCCACCAGTGGATATATTTTCATGTTGAATGGTGGTGTAGTGAGTTGGATGAGTAAGCGGTAGGTTGTAGTCACTTTGTCCACTACGAAGACTGAATACATGGCAGCTCTCATGCTTGTAAAGAAGTAGTTTGGTTGAAACATTTGTGTTATAACATTGGTTTTGATACAGGGGAAATAACTATTTTCTGTGACAGTCAGAGTGCAATTTGTCTGGCAAAGAATCCTACTTTCCATGCCAAGATGAAACATATTGATGTATAGTACCACTTTGTACGAGATATGGTGGAGGATGGAAATGTCATTTTGGAAAAGGTTGATACTATGGAGAATGTTGCAGATTCATTGATGAAGCCAGTGAGCACAAACAAGTTCAGGTGGTGTGCCAGTTCAATGGGCCTTAGTGCCCATGATTTTTAGTAAGTTTTGTTGTTCTCTGGAGGTGCCTGTGTGATCTTCGTCAAGTGGGAGATTGTTGGAAATGTGTGCCTCAATCATCATAGACTGAAACCTTTGTTGGAGCCAAGTCGGTGTGACAGCTCTTATGTCTAGCTGACTAGCAGCTCTAATCTTGTTGTATTGTTTAGGTCACTGTGACCTCAGAGGAGTCTCACTGAACGGTTACACTTTAGAGTCTATCGCTATGATAAGAATCATTCGGGGTGACTTCTTACCGACCGTGGAGATCGTTTGGCCAACAGGCCATTTAGTCGCTTGTCATTGAGACCCTTGGCTGAAAGGTTTTGTTCGGGAAGAAGTCTAGGCAATGTGTTTAAGTCTCGTCGACAGTATGTTTTGTATTGAAGTCTTTGGGATATCTAAAGGGTTCTTGCTATGATGTCTCAGTGAATAGTCAAAGTCTTGCCAACGGGAATGCATTTGGGTTCATCGGAGTAACAACGATAGTTTTGATAAGAAGTCCCAGTGACTTTGGTGAGTCTCGCCGATGATGAGAGGTCTTTGGTGTAACATATATGTGTTCGATAAGAACTCTTAGTGAAGGTGTTATGTCTCGTTGACTATTATTTGGAGCTCAGTATAACATGTGACTTCAGTATAATCCTTGAAGTCTCGGCATGAGGTCCTGACAAAGAACGATATTCTTGCCGAAGGGTAAACTCACATTTATGAAACTTTTGGACCTTGCTATGATCTCCTAGTGAAAGCGATAGGTCTCGACGACTGTTTGGTGCTTCGGTGTAACACAAGAAGGCTCGTTGAGATGTCTTGGCGAGAGTGATAGTCTTTCCAAAAGGAAAATTGAAGCCGATACAAGTTGTAAGCTATGTGAAACATCCTGGAAATAATGATAACTCTTGGCGACATCGATATGAAGCTTTTGGGCATCGGGGAGACACTGTTAGTGTCTCACTGAGATGCCAACAAAGCTTGAATCTCTTTTGACTATTTCACCATCCTATGTGGAGTCTCGTGGACCAATAGGATAAGCTGAATCTGAATAGTTGGAAGATTGTTCGTTGTGATGGTTCTGTGAGGAAGCTCGACGGACATGGAACGACATGGTTATACTCTGTGATTGCAGATAGTGATCAGTTGGTTAGATCGACAGATTGGTGGGTGGTTGTATGATCAGTAAATGTATTCTAATCTGAAAAGACTGTAACTTGAAGGTTCCTGTACAAGATTGTTTATGGTGAATGTTGTTGTAAACAAACATCAAAAAGATAAGTCTGAAACTTGTATGTAATCTTTACTACTATTATACAAAGTGACTTCTCTTGGTGTGGTGGGTTTTTCTCCCATAAGGGTTTTCCCACATATATCTGGTGTTCATGTGTGATTGTCAAATACTCTATTTATGATATTTACTTCATAGTGCATCTTAGTTGAACTATAATTGAAATATTAAAAGTATATCTGCATTCTTCTTTGAGGTATTGACGTTAGGAGAATTGTTTCCGGATCTGATTTTCCTGACATCTTCTTGGTGACCGGATTATATAGCTTGTAGGCTTTGGACTCCTCACTGTAGCTCGTGAAAATACATTTTTCACCCTTGTCATCATATTTTTGCCTCTTTTCTTTAGGAACGTGGGCATATGCTACACACTCGAAGACTCTTTAAGTGTTGAACCATCCACTTGCATTTTGTCCATGCCTCTTGAGGGATTTTGTCACAGTCTGCCTTTGTTGGACTCCTATTTATCAGATAAACAATTGTTGCTACAACCTCTCCCTAATATTGAATCAGGATTCCTTTTGCTTTCATCATGCTCCTTGCCATCTCCACGGTGGTCCTATTCTTTCTCTCAACCACTCCATTTTGTTGCAGAGTATAACTGGTTGTTACCTCCTTCTTGATGCCTTTTTACTTGCAATAATTTACAAACTGATTGGAGTTATACTCTCCTCCTCTATCTAACCTTAGGACCTTGATAAAATGTCCACTCTCCTTTTCAGCTTGGGCCTTAAATAGCAAAAACTTATCAAAAGCTTTAAATTTATGTTGCAAAAAATAAACCCATGTCTTATGGCTATAATCATCAATGAAGGTCATAAAAAATCTGCTTTTACCAATAGATATGATTTGCATAGGCCAAATCCATATGCACTAGCTCCAATGGTGCTCTTGCCCTTGTAGAGTTTCTTGATTGAAAGGGTTGCCTATGTTACTTTCCCAAAATGCAAGCCTCACACTTAACATTAGGCTCTACTATTCTTGGCAAACCATCAATCATTTTGTTCTTGGACAAAAGATTTAAACCAGCATAGCCTAAATTTCCATACCTGAGATGCCATAGCTTGGAGGGGTCTTGAATGGTGCTCTTGAGGGCTACTTGTTGTAATGTTGTACATTTTCCATTCATGAGAGGTGCAGCAATAGACTCAGATGAGAAACATGTCTCAATCTTCAAAGGAAACATCTGGTTCTTTTCCATTTGAACTACTACAAACACCTTCGTCCTCTCATTCTTGTCATAAATAATGCATTGACCCTTCTCCATCAGCACTTTATATTCATTTTGGATTAGCTGTCCAAAACTCTTGAGGTTATGATTTAACCCAGGAGCAAGAAATACATTATGTATCTCCTTCTCACCTTGCTTGGTGCGGATCATGATAGATCATTTTACCACAATTGGAAATACTCCATTGTTCCCCATTCTTATTTCTAACTTTACATTCTTATCAATGAAACAAAATAGAATTTCATTACCACTCATGTGGTTGCTGCAACTGTTGTCCAAATACCAGACTCTGGGGCTGCCTTCTTCACCAATGTTGCACATGATGAAGGTTGTGGACTGATTTTCTTCAACCACATTCAAATAAGCCACATTTGCATTTTGTTTTGACTGATCACACTGCTTTGTCCAACATTCACTTGCATAATGGCCAAATTTATGACACTAGTAGCATTCAACATTGCTCTTGTCATTCTTTTGATATGAATTGTTGTTCTTCTTGCCTCCTTGGGAGTTGGTCTAAGAGTTGCTCACTCCCTCTTGGTTGTTTGCTCATCCTGAGCTTTCTCCTCCAACATTTCCTTGTCCAAAGTTGCCACGACCTCTACCTCTTGAGCTCCTTCCACCATTGTTTCTTCTCCCCCTTCCTCTTGCATTTGACTGAGCTTTAAAAGCTTACTATTGGGAAGAAGTAGTAGACCTATTTAGGTGCTACTCATGGGTTTGCAAAGAATCCATCAGCTCATCATCGGGCAACATTGTGAGATCCTTTTCCTCTTCAATGGTAATCACCACTACATCAAACTTCGTGGGTAAGCTCCTGAGGATTTTCTCCACAATCCTCTGATCATCTATGACCTCAACATTCACTCTCAACTGGTTATTAAACCTAAGAGTCTTGTGTGGAAAATTGAGATGGACTCATTGTCCTTCATTTCAAGAGTCTCAAACTCTCTTCGAAGCATCTGGAGCTTCACCAATTTGACCTTGTCAGTCCTTTTCTATTTGGTCTAGAGGATTTCCCAAGCTTCCTTTGCATAGTTAGCTGCTGCTATTCAAGGCTACTTCTATCAAACTCAATGCCTTAGCATCTTTCCTCCTCAACTCCTTCAACTGGGTCTTCTAGTTGTTTGTGAGCAAAACATATGCTATTGGGTCAGTTACATCATTGAAACCACTAACCATAAACTCCCACAAATCATTTGCAACCATTATAGTCTTCATCTTCTTTTGCCAAACATCATAGTTCTGTCCATTAAAGGATGGTGGTTGCTGCCAACTCTTTCCTTCATCTCCAACCATGTCTCCTACAAGAAAACTTAATACCCAATAAAAAAAAATCCCCTAACTCACAAGGAAATGGGGCCTATGGCTCTGATACCATGTCATATTTTTAAATAAAAATGAAAACATAGAGTTGCTGCTCTATTTTCCAGCCAAACTGGAAATACCCAAATCAAAATGTGGAAGCACAAGGAGACATGCAACTTTATTTTGTATTCAATGAACTGGAAATGAAAATACATGAAAGATTAAACATAAACTTCTGAAAACAAAATCTAAGCTACGAACTACAAGCTATTGGGAGCTTCATGAGTTGCTCAACCAAATAGAAAACTTCAGGAGCTGCTAGGAGCTCATTGGCAGGAGCTACACAGAGCTCTTTCAGGAGCAATCACTACTCAATCATAAACACAACTGTTGCTGTTCACAAACTTCTCTGAAACACACAGAGAACAAAAACATTCTCTTCAGACTACTGCTGCTCAGGAAAACTTCTACTTCTAACTGGTAGAACTAACTACCTTCAATTTCTTTTGTCTCTTCAAACAACATTCCCTCTCAAAATTTGAAATCACCTACCGCAGTAAATTTTGGAATTCAAAAATTCCTAGCTCATTAACTTATGGGGCTATCAGGAGCTGCAGGGATGAAGATCCCAAAAAAACTATCATTGAAGATGGGGGCTCCTAACGAGTAGGTGAAACAGGGGGATGACGTGAGAGAAGGCTTAGGAAAATAATAAATTCCAACAAGTTGGTCCTATAAGTTGTAGCTCAACACGTGGTATCAGATCTAGGCTAAGAGCTCCAAGCACCTACAGTGTGGCTGAAATAAGCCACTCTCAAGCTGACAATGGACAAGCCAAAGATGGAACAATAACTCATTTGGTAGAGGACCCTCACAATAAATGGAAGATCCTAGATTCATGTCCTATCTAATACATATGAACTGTAACTCAACATTATTTAATTGCATAATGCTAATGTTTGGGTAGACCATACGCATAATTTTATTGTAAAATGGTGGAAACACAAAAAACATGATAAGAAGGAAAAAGGAAACAACCTATTTTTTCTTATAGATTATGTTAATGAATGACTGAAATAGCTACAAGTTTGTCTTAATCTAACCTTTACACCACAATGATTTCTCTATTTTCTATTGGCCTTGATGGTTTTGATTAGGTTTTTTTCTCAAAGCAAATGGTTTTGTCCTTGTTCAATTTTTTATTGTTGATTACATTGTAATCTAAATTCGGGTCATATCTAATTCATATGTGATATAGGAAGTTCCCTAACATTATGAGTGTCTCTGACATAGCCTTTCAGAAAGTTCTGAGGAATTTTAAATGTTTGCTATATGAAGAAATAGCCAAATAACAATATCAATTTAAGATGATTAAGTATTCTAGATCTTTTGGAGGAGTGAAACAAAAGCTAAAAGCTTAAAATGTTTCTAGATGTAAGTGTGTCAAGACTTTTTCAAATCTTGGCATAATTACATCTAGAAACATTATAATCTTTAGATTTTGTTTCACTATTCCAAGAGATCTACAAAACTTGTAAATCCAAAAACATTTCAAGCATCCCTATTGACTGTGGAAATATCAGAACTATTAACAAGGCTAAAGTTCAAACCATTATAGTTCTAACAGCTGATGTAGTTCTTGTTGTAGCCAACTCTCCTACAAGGCAGAAAGCAAGAAAATTTTAGCATCCATCCACAATAGATCCTACTCTCCTCATGGAGGCAGTATGCTACCAATTGATAGAAAGTGAAACCTTAAAAAATTATATGTTATTAAATATGACGACAGAGATAAGAAAGGATATAATTCTTATAGTTTCTTAACAATCATGTTAAGCCCATCTCTCAAATATAAGAGATAACATAATCCATACCTTCAAGATGAGGCATTATGTGTATGGTCATGGGTTCAATCATAGTAGGCATGAATATTTTGAACGATATAGATAGCAACCAATGTGCTTTCAAAGCCATAAAATTTTCACATGACAAACCTTGATTCATTACATTTACTATTATATTTTCCTAAACTTCCTCGACTAAAATAGTAGTGGGAACCTCTTGCCCAATCCTAGAGGCAAATCCACACACAAACCTCAAGGAAATAAGGGCATTTCAAGCTCCTTGCCCAGTATAACCAACATATGGTATTTTGTGTGTTTAATCAAACAAGACAATTGGAAATGTTACCCCTGCATTAAGATAATATGTATTGTATATTGCAAAACAATCATCAAACTATTGGAAAACATAGCACGAGGCAAAATTGATTTTTCAAAAAATAGAGAAAAATTAAATTCAAATATGGACTTTTAGTAAACGACAACTATATACTGTGTCAGTTTTACTCATTATAGTTACATAGTGCATGAATAATATATTTAGGATAAATTATTTTGAAAATATTTTTTAATAAAATTTTATTTTTACATTAGTAAAGATAAAAAAAAAAATTAATAGAAAAAATAATGACCTTTAATTTATTGTTGAGCATAATTATTAATAACAAGATAAACACTATTTATTGCAATAGTATTATCTACCGATTGATGGATTTTCACTTTAATATTAATTACTAAATAATAGATGTTGAGCACTACATGAATAACTTAAATAGAATTATGTTTATAACTTGTAAATTAAATCAGTCTTCTTACATTCTCAGTCCAATATAGCTTGGTAAAATTTAAAATTCTCTAGTATGTGTTTCCTCAAGTTTCAGCCAAGATTAGGATCCAATCTCTACCCAGTTCGGTATTGTTTAGGTTATATTAGACCAAAATTATTTAAAAATTTGTAACAATTACCTACTTTGAATTATAGACACCAATGTGAGTTTTATTTGTTCGAATTGACAGTAAAATTTGGTTAAGAAAATATTTAAACTAAATGAAGACTTTCTATTTGCAATACAATAGGTTCCTCATCATAGAGCACAGTTATAGGGTTAATTTAGATATCTCTTCAATGATTATAGTTGTAATGCTAGACTTGGGGAGGACACAGACATGGTGAAGAATATGGAAAAATTTTTGGCACCTGATAAAATCCATTCTAGTTGGATTGGATGAAATTCCTATTGTGCATTCCCAGGGCAAGGATTGTAAGAAAGTAGTATAGCCTCTTCTTGCTTGGGCTTTACACCTTCTGCATCAAATCCATTAGTTGTAACTGCGTATCTAGCTAAGGACATAGGAAGAAGAAATTAAAGAATGATATAGACTTCTATAAATAGATGATGGGTTTAAAGGTGGAGGTTGGAGTGGAATCAATGCTATGTCTCCTTATTGAAAGCTTGAAAGAGAATGCTCATGAAGATTATAGTCACTAATAAATTTGTAAAAAGTTAATAGTAGTTATTATATGTGTTAATATACATGCTAGAAAGCCATTTTGTACCATGAATGCTACACATTTAGCACAAATATTTTTTCTTTTTATACTGGATTAAGAAAAAAATTACACCAGAATCAGAGTATAAAATAGAGAATGAGCAGCAAAAAATTTTCAATAACTAGCTAAGTTGTCAAGGGAGAGCTGACCAACATACCAAATGGAGCAAACAAAAAAACATAAACCATAGGTTTGAACCCAAGTACACTACCATGCATGACCAATTTCAACAACAATAGCTAAGTTGTCAAGCACCAGCTGAACAACATACCTAAAGGAGCAAACAGTGAACAAAAATCATAGGTTTGCTCCCAGGAAGATTGCCACACATGACCAGTGTCAACATCACCTTCATTCAACGTATAATGTAGGGTGGATATTCCCCATTTTACAAAAAAAATCCTTCTTAAAACAATACATGTCCCCAATTTAGAAGGAAATTGGTTGTCTGAACTGAAGAGGGGAGCCCACCATGTTGAATAAAGGGTTGAATCAAATCTCTAAGCTCTCAGGAACAACAAAACCAGCTAAGAGATGTCATGAGCTATTAGTAGTCACTATAGAGGTGTGCAAGGAAATCCCCATATTAAAGTGCTGAGAAGTAAGCCTGAATTTAACTTGTAGCTATGACAAAAAATGTTTCACCTGCAGGTAATGATCACAACTGGTGTTGCCCTTCTTTTCCAAATCAAGGTTAAGTTCAACAAGGGTGTATGTCGATTAGATAAAATAATCGACATTTCTATCACAAGGGGAGACGAGGAATGAGCCAAAGTAGTATGGCAATGCATCCTCCAAATTATTTTTATTATGATAAGTCTACAAGAGTTGGAAACCAAATTATGCAACCTAAAGTATTTGAGAAGAGCGAATTTCCACGACCACAAGAAGTAAAATAGGGCCAGTAAAGTTGTAAAAAGGGTAGTCCACAACTCTTTAGCATGCAGGCACAACCAAAAACAATGTTTGACGGTTTCAAACTTACCACAAAAAGGACAAGGGGGAGGTGGGCTAAGGAATTTAAGGTGGGTACCCATCGAGAGTTTGGCATGTAGAAGTTTCCAAGCTATGAGTTAAGATTGTGCATCTTCTTTGGATTTTCAAATTTACATGTTGAGTTTATTCCAATTGGATCTTCTAAAGTTACACCTCCAAATAGAGATAAGCCAACTTGAAAGAGAAAAGCAAGGAGTCAATTTCTTATAGAGGACCTTGAGAGGAAAATTTTAGATGCAGTTTCCATTAGGCTACCTCCAATCTTTGAAAAAACTAGAGTGATAGCTAGTGACCATGATGATAGAGTGATTAGGAGGGGCCATATTTTTTATTTCCAAAACAATGGGCTTGTCTTTGCTATTAAACTCAAAGTAGATCCTAAGTTGTTACCATGATTTCCATGTGAAATTGGTGGGATCCCATAAGTCACTAAACACTTGGATACCTTTCTTGAAAAGACGCTCAACTTTCGTCTTATGAATCTTGGCAAGAGGCTGGTTATTTTCTTGAATCAACCAATTCCACCAAATTTAGGAGGATGTAAAATTGAGCCCATGATTGAAAGATTGGTCAGACCAAGATAATTTTTGTGAGACCATTTTCCACACTTACCATATACAATTGAGGGGGGCTGATCCATGGAGTTCAAAGTAATGGGCTAGGATAATCTTATCAGTCCATTGGATAAAACTCCAAGCTTTACAAGATGTTGTTGTTTGTATGCGATAGCTAATCAATAATTTCCAAGGAGCATTAAACCATCCAAATCTTTTCCTATTAGCTGAAAGGCATATTCCTTGAATAAATAGATCAATGATTCCCAATCCACCCTTTTCCTTAGGCTTGAATACAATGAGACCATGAAGTGGTTTTCATACCTTTTTTATTTCCTCATTTAGACAAAATAAAGTTGTGAATGAGTTGGGAAAGCTGGTTATAGTAGGATTTGGAAGGAAACCAGCAGGAAGAAGTATAGATGTGACTAGCCAAGAGAACTTTGTTAGCCACCTATATATGCCCAACCATTGAATGAAATTTGTTTGTCCACACTAAAATTTTGGATTTTTAATTTGTTAAAAAATTATCTCCACATGTCCTTCAAGGAAGCTCCTATCCTAAAGGGAATGCCTAGATTCCAAGTAATGGTACCGTGTTTGATCTCTTTCCATTCTTTTGGAATCCATGGAATGTGGAGGTTGGTACTAATCAATCCAAAATTCAATTTTGTGCATTGCTAATTTGGAGCTCGAAATGTTGCCAAAAAAAAAAGGATATCTAGAAAATTATTGATTTCTTCAACTGAATTTTGGATGAATATCATACTATCATCAGTGAAATGGGAGTTAAGAGCCATAGTGTTACTAGTGAGTGAGATTCCATGAATAAGAGAATTTGAATGGGCATGTTGGAGGAGGTAACTGAGGCATCAACAGTGAGCACATAAAGAAAAGGGGAAAGAGGGTAACCTTGAAAAATGTACTATTAGAAGGGGAATTGGGGGGATATGGCTATGTTAATAACCACTCTTGCTTCAACATCCATGAACAAAATTTATAAATGAGCACAAAAGTTAGGACCAAATCCCAACCATTGAAGCATTTTGTGGATGAATGACCAATCAATTCAATCATAGGCTTTACCAAAATCAAGTTTAAGAATCAAAGCATCTTGAGTAGTTTGACAAGCCCATTCTAAAGATTCCCAAGGAAGGATTTAGTTGTCCAAGATAAATCTTCCCTCTAAAATTCCATTTTATTTTGGTCATAATTTCTTGTTCAATGGGTTTGATTTTTTTGGCTAAGGCTTTAACTGTAATCTTATATAAAGTGAGAAGCATGATGGGACACCAACGATTCACCGAGTCCTCATGTTTCCCTTTGGGAATAATCTTGATAAGAACTTGGTTGATGAAAGTTCCAAGAGACCCAATTTCTATATGCTTTAAGTACACATTGTCAAAGCCTTCTATAATATGGGGTCAAAGAGCACAGTAAAACTCCACAAGAAGGTCATCTAACCCAGGGATCTCCAAAACCAAAAAATACATGGCATCATCTATCTCTTCCAACAAAAGGTAATGGTCGATAAGTTTACTATAGTCTCTCTAGATTTTATAGGGAATACAACTAGCTAAAGTGTCTTCTAGGATGGTAATTAAAGGATCATTCTTGGAACCATCAGTAAATAGTTTTTTAAAATTTTCATGAAATATTTTCATGATATTCTCTTGGCTTGATTTTAGCAAACCTTCATCAATTTTAATGACATAAATGTGCTATTTTTTATATTTATGTTGTAGAAATTGTAAGAAAACTTTGTACTCTTACCCCCCTCTTTCAACCAATGTAAATAAGCCCTTGATTGAGAACCTTTTCCCTTATAAGCATCTAGTTTGAAAATGATATTTTTAATGTGAGAAACTTTTCATTATAAAGGGATATTATGTGGATTGTTATCCAAGTGTTTATTCCTTGAACCAACTACCCTTTAAGGGATTTCTCAATTCTTCTATGTTTAGCCGTAGCTCTCCTACCAAAGTCTCGAAGAAAAAGGATACAACGAGCAATAGTTATTTCCCACTAGCATATCCATTTATCATGTTTTTGGGTTTAGGATCAGACTTCCAAATTGCTAAAAGGCCATCAATACAAAATTGGCTTTGAAAATGGCAAATGTTAAGCTTGTAAGGTAAGTCATTGGGGATGAAATCAACTCCATTAAGAGAAATGGTGGTGAATATGGGGAGGTGGTCTAAGAGAGTGGTAGTTAAGTCAATATGGACAAGTTGACTTGAAGAAGAAAGGAGGATAGGTAGATTGGTTGAAATGTAAAATCTATTCAAGTGGCACATTTAACAAAAAAAATTCTTCCTGGCAATTGCTCCAAGTGAACTAGTGAGGTCCATGGGAATCCTTTTTACCCATGATAGGATCATGTATACCTAAAGAGTTTTGAGCTATATTCCAAACTTTAAACTTGAGTTTAGGTAATCGAGGTGGCTATCCCACTTCCAATTGAGTAGGTGCCACACCATGTTGAAAACACCCCCAAGAATCCACTTAGTAGTAGGTAAATTAATAAATAACTAGTCCCACAATGTTTCTCTTTTGGATGAGGAGTTGGGGGCATAAATAGAAAAAAATCACAGTAGGTTTCCTTGAACTAAGTGTTGTGTGGTCTCACAACATGCCCCATTTTTCCCCTTGGCAAAATGTGGACCCCCTTTTTTCTTTGCTACCTCTTTTCTTTCCTCTTGCTTTCACTTGCTTTGGTGTGTCATTTTGGGGGCAGTTGGTAAAAATGTAAGTTTCATTTCAACTTGCTTGGTCTTTCTTTAAGTCCTTTTTCTTTCCCGGATTCGGTGTCAATATTTTTATGAAGTTTTATTAATTTATCAGACCGGGATTCTTGGAGTTGTTGCGGTTGTGTCAAGGATGTTGTATCTTTGATTGGTCCTAGTTCCCACCCAATAAGTCATCACCTCGATAAACCATCTTGGTGTTTGCATTCTTTTCTTCATTGGCTAGTCCGATGGTTATTTTACTTTTTCTTTAGCTGGAGGTTGAAAATTAGAGGTTCTATTACAAAATGTTTGAATCACTTTTGATCTTGCTTGAACCCGGTTCCTAGTTCCTCTCTCTACTCCCAGTTTTCATAAGATTGGAGGTAAGTGGTCTGGTTCCTAGTAATATTTATGAGGTTTAGTATTAGAGGTTTTCAATCTCGGTGATCATCAACAATCACGTATCCAAAAGGCCTTTTCCTTGTAAAAATCAAAGTGACACAAGTGTTCCACATAAGCTTTCAATGCCATCTTCTTCTCTACGATGGCTTGATCCTAAATTTTCATGAAAATTGAAGTGTCCATTTTTCTCCACCTTCTATACCATTAGAAAGATCTTGTAACGGTTTAACGAAACTCGAATCGAAAAGGAGTCCGCTTGCACGAAGTTATGGCTAGTTAAACCTTAACAAACTAGGATCATCATACTCCAATTTGCAGAAAATGATTGTTTCAAAAATCAACAAAAGCAACGTAATGAAGAGCTCGTCGAGACGATTCCGACGGTGTTCGTTTCGTCGAAATCCCATCATATGCTCAACTTATCAGTGGTCAAAGTTTCAGGTTGACTTGGTGGACTTAAAGGTACATGATGACGTTAGCATCCGTACATGATGACATCAGCATCTGTGGATCAAAATGGACCAATCCGCGGTTGACACGTGTCATCCGTAGATGACGTCAGCATGGTACGGTCCAATCGCAGAGTGACACTTGGCAGTCCGTATACAAGCATTTCTGGCACCGACTCGAGTCAGCGGACATTTGGCAGACCGTACAATGTTGACATGGCATCCAAGTGGCGGTACAGTCAGCGACAGGTGGCAGACAGTTGGCGATGACGTGTCGTCGATGGCAAGTCAATGCCGGACACGTGGCAGTCGTAGGTCTTCCGAGTTGGCATTGACATCAGCATCCTAGTCAGTTTTTTGGTGAATTATAGTCTGCCACGTGGCACCCTGGCGACAAGAGACGTGGCCTCTCCCTCCATCGTTTGTGTTCGTTATTTTTGTTTGCAAAAATTTTATCTGGCCCAAGTGGGATTTGAAACGTGGACCTCCCATACGCGACAAATGCGGGCTGCCGTTACACCAAAAATAGTGCATTCTACTAGATATAGTGGTCGGTTGGTTTTATTAAAGAAGACAGTCTGATTTGCTAACAAAATGCCAGCCGGCGGGGGTTGAACCCACACCGACCGGCGGAGTAAAATGCCTTGTTACCGTTGGGGCATTCGATAATTTCGTTATATATTATGCAACGGTTGGTTTTGTCAATTGTTTTAGAACCGAATGCTATAAAATAAAAACAAACTCCTCTATAAGATAAAATTAAAACCAACTATAATCCTTTTTAAGGATTAAATCCAAACCCCCAAAACAATATTAGCCGAGAATAAGTCAAATAGGGGCTTAAAATTATTGATTCTTAAATTTATTTTTAAAGATTATTATGTAAAATTAGGGAGATTTTTGAAGATCCTATTGCATAATCAATTGGTTAGTAACCAATTTGAGCAAATTCTTTGTATAAAAAGGGGGCTTGAGGTGAATGATAAGTTTTAGCCAATGATACTCATGCAGATTGTTATGGATGATGAATTCCTTGCACGAGATCGACCAAAAAATGCCTCTCAATGTACAATGAATGTTATATAGCAAGTGGGTTACATTTAGTAGGAGGGTTTTCTCCAACAATGGAGGCTCCTGAATTGGTTATGTAATGTTTAAATTGGTACAACCCAAAAAAGAGATTCATTGAGAAGGAGGGAAGAATTTACACAAATCTCTTCGAGAAAGAAATTGTATATAAATTTGGGCTTCTCAGATTTATTCCTATGAATCCTATAGATGTAAAGATGAAGGCTAAAACCTACATGAGTGCCAAAGAACAGAATAGAAGAATCATGAGTACCCAATGGTGTCAGGGGGAAATTAAAAAATAGACTAAGCCAATTCTAAGATCTATGTTCAATCTAGATGTTCAAGATATTTTAACTATGCTAAGCAATATAGCTAGACTATGAGATGCCAGTAAATTCGAATCATGGATGTTTGTAATCATAGCCAAATTAATGGAAGGCCTTGTGCAAACGCATTGGGGAGGTTTTATCAGCGACAGGTTACATGATCAAATTAAGGAATTTCCAAAGAAAAGATGTTTTTCTATGTCCTCATATGTGATCTATTGATGCACCTCAAGGGAAAATAAGCAAGGGTTGAATAGAGTCAGTACCCTAGGCATAGAAGTAGGAAACAACCTGATATATTCTCATTTACCCCAAATTACCATTCATGAATACAAGGAGCATCATCAGAGGGTCAATGATGTGTTTTCCATGAAGTTGGTTAGAATAATGAAATGTGAAAAAGCTAAAAGATTATCTTTGGAAGCACAAATAAATATTAAGTAGGTTGGAGGCCTGTACATTTAGTTTCCCACTCTCACCTACATCAGGTGGAAGGGTTTGAAGGATATCCCTTCATGTTTCCCAAGTACCCTATAGATAAGATAGTATTATTGGAATTGGTAGGACAATTGAAGTCGTCTCATGCTCTTTACAGCGTGGCACATAAGAAGAGTTCTCTTATATTTCCCATTGTAATGGGAAACTACAAATGCAACATAGTTAAAGTAGTTGATTTGTGTGAAGAGGAGTTAAAGATGTAAAAAATTGAGTACTTCCCACACCAAAGAATTAACTATGACCCGGAAGGGAATATTGCCAAGGGGATAGCTGGTAAGCGTGGTCATGTTTATCATTTAGAAGATTACTCGCTCAATTATGATGATGAGCATAAAGTAAGGAAAATATTATATGAAAGATTGTCACTATGATCGATGTAGATTCTTAAGATCCATGAAATTCTAGATCAATTGGAAGAAGATGATGGAGGAGTACTAAATTTGGCTTATAATGAAAATAGGGTCTATGATGAACCTATCCTAGATCTAGATTATGAAAGAAGAGAAATAACATCTTTTGAAGAATTTTTTGAACCAATTTTATTAAAGACCCAACACTGGATAAATGATTTTTTTTAAGCTTTGAGAAAAGATGGGATAAGGCCCACATGCTCGTTCAATACAAAGTTGAAATGAAGAGAAGAAAATGATCCTAAGCATGAGGATCCTGCTAAGGAAAAGAGAAAAGTTGGTTAAGTAGCTACAACTGTGCATATTGGAGAGAAAACCCCTGATGCTTCAAGCCAAGGAGTTTCATTGAAACCAACTAGTTAGTGTAAAGAATTAGAACTAGGTAAGGTCTGAACAACAGTGGAGTCTAAAGTGGCATCTTCTTCCATGGAAAAAACAAAGACTCAACCTACAGTTGATCAAGAGACAGGAATGACAGAGAATACTGGTACATAGACAAGGTCTTCATCCTAGAGAGTTACAACATTATTTACCTATCCCCCTTCAGTTAATATGGCTACAGTAAAAAAGACACTAGGAAAAACTCTTGTGGTCCTAGACAAAATTTTTGAGCTAGATGAAGCTCAAATCAAGGAACAAATGGATAAATTGGGTGCCATGTGGGAATGAGTAAAAGAAAAGAAGTCTAAAGATAAACCCATGGTACAACTAGTGGTGGAAGAGATTCTAGATACAAGGTCAATTCCTATGAATTTTGAAGTAGAAAAATTCATAAGAGGAACACTTGCCTAAGAGGTGGGGAACCCTGAAGTTCTTATTGAAACAAAAAATAGGGGAGATTGCAGGATAAGATCCCACTGATGATATTAATATAGAAGATATAATTGATTCCAAAATTCCACTAGGGAATAATGAAAATGATGTTGAACAACCGTTGGTTTTTGAAAAGTCAAAAGAAGACAAGGTTGAAATTGAAAATAAAGAACCTTCGCAAACCTTGGATGACAGGATAGGAGATGAAGAGAATCTTGATGTGACAGGATATGAAGAAGGTGATGTCCTAGGAATTGATACTAAACACCTAGCTAGATAGGAAAATACAAGTATTGGAAATGAAGAGATGGTGTTGAATCCTGGTAATCTAGAATCCATGCTAGTGAATACTAAAGATGTTCCAATTGTAGAGGATGTGACACATAAAGTTGAAAATGTAAGAGAAGTTCTTGAGCATGCTAAAAACAAAGAACAAAGAAATGTTATAGAGGTAGAGCATAATGAAGATACACCTAATTGGTTGATCAAAGAATTAGCTTCCCCATTGAAAGTGGAATTAGTACCTCTGGATCTCAAAATTTTAATGTAGGAAGTGGAAACTCCTAGACATAGGAAAAGAGCTAAAACAAAACATGTCATGCAGAAAAATGCAGATGGAGGTAGAACACTTCATATAGCTACTTCGGTAATAGATAAAAACACACACTAAATAACTCCTAAGGAGTATAGAATAACAAGTATCAATGTAGGAAATTCATCTTGGATGTAAGAAAATTAGAAGAAATGAAGATGAACATGGATACAACTATTGCCAGGGAAAAGAAAATTAAACAAAAGAAAAGAGAGCTAAAAGAACAGATTGCAAGCCTAGAAAATTTTGTAAAATCATTAGCCCAATCTAGTCAGGCACAGACTAAATTGCCTCAAAATCCAACATTCATATCATAGGAGAAGGTGGATGCTATCACAACACTTCACCACAAAATGAATGTATTTGATGAATCGATCAAGTATTGGGTAAGGAAAGGAGAAGAGCTCATCATAGATGCAATTGGGAAGTACAAAGAGGCATACCATTGGTTTGAAAATTCCAAAATATTGGAAGGAGAATGCATATTTTGTTAGGAGAAAATTGATGCAGAGAGGCGAAGCTTGGAAGCTCTCATTTAGACAGATGTTTAGGAATTGATAAAGGAGAAAATAATCTCAAAACAAGAAGTTACAATATGTGAAAAATGGAAGAAACAATTAAGTTTAGAAGGTGACACTTTGGTACAATGTATAGAAGAATTTAAGAAAGTCACCAAGAGATGTAATAAATTGATTAACAAAGATCAAGATTTCATTGAGATGCTAGCACGATAGGATTGTGATCCCCAGACACTAGGAAAGGAGGGTAAGGAAGTAAGACCTTTTAAAGAATGGATTAAAAGAATAAAAAATGACCCTATTCATTTGCTAAACTGGAAAGTCATTGATGATATCATACACTATATGGAAATACTATGGTTAAATAAGAAATAGAGAAAATGCAGAGGAATGAAAACATCTTCCAGATATCAAAGAATATATCAAGATCAAGTATAGTTGGAAGGGAATCCAAGGGATTTTAAAAGAACGTATGCATCAGGTATTGACTACTTTCAAAGATTATCAGTTGAAAAAAGGTGGAGAAGGGTTCCCATAACCAGAACTTGAGATAATGCAATGAATCACCAGATATCAGATACCAGAAGTATTGCAAGGGTGTATTGAAGTTAATTTTGTAGGTTGTTCCCGATCTTGGTGGATGTTTCCCATTCGGTATTATAAAGAATACTAATTGTCTTGTTTTGTGCAGCGGTGCATAACGAAGCTTGGAGGTGAAGACTATTGCTACTAAAAAATTCAAAGCTTTGAAATTGTTTGGAAGATTCCAATGACAACTAGCATCTACCATGTGCTATCTTTTGATTTTTTATTGATGATTTCCTTTGAGACTTTATTTTGAGACTTTGGGGCCTTGTTCCTATAAAATTTTGTCTAATGCTTTACTTTTATTTTAAGTTTATAATTTGTGGATGTTGGAAGAGCCAAAACTTCTTTAAGTTTTGTTCTTTTTTCCTATTTTTTGAATCATTCTAGATTAAAAAATTGTATGCACAAAGAGCTTTATCAATATCAAATCCAATTTGAAATCTACCTATCTCATGAATCTTTTGTAGCTAGTTTGTTTGTTTAGCTGGAGAAGACTGTATATTGTGTTATTTAAGGGTGCATACTGAACCTACTCGGTGTCCAAACTAAACCCCCTTCTTTAAAATCTTGTACCATTCTATACCTAGTTGCGAAGTAATCTAGTGAAGTGTAGATTAGTTTGCTTTGATTTGATTTATTTTTGGGGCATGCATGGAGAATACCTAGGAACAATTTTATTTTTTCAAGTATTTTGATGCTTTATTTTAGATTAGATGTTGAATTCTGAAAATGTTCCAAAAAAGAGATGAATGAATGGAAATATTATTGCAAATCTTTTATTTCCATGAAATTGTTGAATGCTTAAAGCTAAATCTACTTAAGTGATAGAAAAGTTGTTTGATTTTCATGAAATATTATTACAAATTTGTTGATTTCATGAAATTGTTTAATGATCGAACTAAAAATCTTCCATTTGATGCCTATTATTCCTTTCAAAACTAAAAATAACCATACACCCCTCTAGATTAATAGAAATATCACATCATACCTCGAAGCGAACCTAGTATGGTCAAGACCTGACTATCATAGCCTTGGGATTAAGTTGAGTCAACCTTTCCCCTTTCCCTGGACCTTTTAGGTTGCCCTGGTTTATTCTTTCAAGTAAAGATAGGTTCTTCATAGTTTGCATGTGAGGATTTTATCTACATTTATTTTGCAACTAACATCATGATCAACACTAAGGTGGTGGGTGAGTGCAGGATCATGATGGGCCAAACAATGGTGAAGGAAAAAAATGATTTTAGTTAGGAAAAATTACGAAAAGCATTTTTGAATTATTACTTGGGTTGGGTAAAAAGTACAAAATTTTGCTATGGAAAACACAAACTAAAAATGAATATCCATTGTTAATTGATATCTACTTTTAAAAAATGGATATCTACTTTTTTAAAAGTGGATATCTGAAACAAATGGATATTTGTTATTAATTCAAAAAATATGATATATGTTTCTCAAAATGAAAATCTGTTATACATATCATATATTATAATATATTATAATATTATATATATCATATAATATATAATTTATATTATGATACTATATATTATTATAATATATATTATAATAATATATAATATAAATCATATATAATAATATTATATATCATATAATATAAAAAATATATATTTTTTAAAATAAAAGTGGTTGTGCCACTAAAATATTTTATTAATTTTGGAAAAAAATATCATACAATGTCTTGGTTTAGGGGAGCATACCGACAGGAAAGAACCAGGAGAAGAAAACCTCTGGTTATAGCTCCAAGAGATAAACATGATAGATTACAAAATGTAATCCATGGATCAATCCATACAGAGATCCCAGATACAATCAATTCTACCCTAAGAGAAAGAAATCCAAATAAAAACAATCAGCGAAGATCATGTACATCTCCATCCACCCTGGTATTTCAGCTGGATTCGTAATAGGATAGTGGCCATACATGAACCAATGAGAATTTTTTCCTTGTCTTCACAGCTGATGGAGAGAAACTATCGGATCTTGCAACAACATCAAATAATAAGTGAGGAGTAAGGAGAAGATTTACCTGAATAGAAAGAACCACAGGAGGAAGCTTATCACTGAGGAATTTGCATCCAGATGTCATTTCTTCAAAGTTGACATTCTCAATGCCAGACCCAATGAGTACATAGCCAAAGCTTCCTTGTGAATAGGACAAGAAATTTCCTCATCATCAAGGACATAAAGCTGACCAAGAATAAATGTGACTGGAGAAGCTGAATCCACATTGGTCATTGAGCCAACATCCAAATCACCCAACATAGAAGCTCCAAACCAACCTTTTTCTGCAATCACCATAGATTTTGGCACTGCAAACGTATCACCGACACAATTCTCTAATGCTCTAAATTGCACACCATGAATAATTTGAAATTTCCTATTGTTTCTCAGCCCAAACCAGAATATCATTATAAGTGTTTTACCACCATATGCCTGAAGATCTTCTGCAGTTCTATTGTCTGCAATTCTTTAGAATCACTCATTGGCTTTGGAAACCCCAAACTACTAGAAACATCCATTCCTTTCACAAACATAGCAGACAAACTTTCCCTCCTCCATGGTTGGAGGTAACTGAAGAAGAAAGCAAACAACCCAGTTTTGCACTTCTTTCCAAACATTTGATCGAACTTGCCAATTTTCACAATGTAAGCTTATTTACATTTTGTCAGACAATTGGTAATCAGTCAATATTTTTTAATTTCATAATTAGGAACAACTACAACTTATTCACACATATATTGACATCTTAACAAATAGTCGTCAATCACAACTTAGAATGTAAATAATGAAAGCCTACTATATTTCTGATTGCAATTTCCTTGTAAACATTCTATGATGATAGTTAGAGAATGTAGATATGAAATGTTTATACCTATTGTTATGGAAATCAGAAATACATAACACTAAATTTTTTTTTTTTGACCTTATAATGTTATTGTTGTAGGGAGGGCAGAAATCATGAATAACTCAACAATTTTTCCCAAATCCACGATTCCTTTTAGCTCCCTAATCTTCCATCTTCTTTTCCAATTACTAGCATGTAATGATGGTTTCAAAATAAGGAATAAATTCCATAAAATTTCCTTGACACCAACCATGGAAAACAACAAATGTATGGAGGAGCCGACAGTACATAACACTTAGCGGTACTAAATATAAACCTTCTCATAGCCAAAATCAATGCAAATACAAACCTTCTCACATCCAACCATAAACTTACAGACCAAAACGAAATTAAAATATATGCATAACCAAAATATGGAGTAATCAAGAACCCACAGCAGATGCCAATATATCATCTCAAGGAAAAAGACTACAAGATCCAGCCCCATAACTCAAATGAAGATAAAACAGTCGATCACAGACCCAAAAAGAACAGTCTTTACAACAGTTGCCAAAAGTGTAGATCAGGAAACAAGCCAACAAGGGCCCCATTTTAAGATCTCATATGTTTAGAGGAAGATCATACTTATTAAAAATTGTGAGAGATAATTCCTCATCAATAGCTTTATTTGCTAAAAAATCAACCAAGGTGTTAGTTTCCCTATAACAATGGGATATTGAAAATGGATTGAACCATTTTAACTGAATTAGCACCTTGTCTAATAAATATTGGAGCTGCCAAACATAGATTTTTTGTCTTGAAACATCATGGAAAACAACCATGGAATCACCCTCAATTGCTAAAGATTTAATTTGAAGGGACCTTGCAATATCCAGGCCCATACTAAGAGCTTCAAGTTCAACCATGTTATTTGTTCCCACTGGCAGCATTTTACAAGCTGCCTTAATAATTTTAGCTTTTGAATCTCTTATGACTATACCGACCCTAGATTTACCAGGGTTACCTCTTGATGCTCCATTATAGTTTAGTTTAAAGCAATTCACTAGGGGAGGAATCCATTTGGCCTATTTGTGGGCCAATATCTTATCAACTTTATTAGAGAAATAACCATGGAAAGGTAAAGTTTTGATAAGAGGCCAGTTCTTGATTATGAAACCATCCCAATTAGAAAAGAATTTTAGAGATTCAATGTTCTTGAAGATGAAGGATCTGACCACTTCAGAGATTGAGGATTCCAATTTGATAAGCACTTTCCCAATAGTAGAGATCTTGCACTTAAAGATTCTATTATTTCTTTCATTCCAGATGCACCATAATAGTAAAGATGGTGTAACAATCCATAGACAGTGGAAAAGAAAGAAAAATGCATTAGGGGCCAAGATTGAAATTGAATAAATAAGGTGGGGTACACCATAGAAAACCAACCTAGTTTTCCAAAAATCCAATACCAGTAGTGTGCTGCAAAAGGACAGTGCAAAAAAAGATGATCCACAGTTTCCAAAAAATAACCACAGAAGACACATGGGAAAGTAGTCACAAGACCCAACCTGTCTAGCCTCTTGACAATTAAATCCATACCATTGACTGCAATCCAAGAAAAAGTGCCTGCTTTAGGAAGGCAAGCTTCATCCCAAAAGAGAATATGCGGAAGATCATATTTTTTTAGTGAGTCCAAAAGAGAAATGTAACCATCATTGACTTAGTAATCCCTTGACTTTGATTTGGTTAAAATGAGGACATCATCCTTAGGTGCAAAAAAAATGAACCATTTCTCCATCTCCTTCTTGTAAGCTTCTATCCCATCCATAAGGTTATTAGAATGTTTCCCCTTATGAATGGAGAAAAAAAATAACCGAGGCCCGGTGATCCCACAATATTGGTTTACAATTTTCGGGCGATCTTGATTTTTGCTTAAATCACATATTTTTAGAAAATATAATGACTTAAGCCTTGAAAATTTCCATTTATAGGATTCCAATTGAAGAGGGTTTGATTGAACCACCTTAGATCAAACCCCCTTGGATAGAACACCACTAGTTTTAAACCATACCTATAACGGAGTCTCCTTTACACCTATCAAAATGCTGATAAAAAACCACTTTTGATTTACCTTTTGCAGGATCAAATGAATTCATTAAATTTTTTTTTTTGTAAGTATGTTGTCCTTATTATAAGCTTCCCAAAAAGAATAATTTTAAATAAATTTAATTTTATTATTATATTTTTTTTAATTTTTGTGAATGTAGGTTTTTCACCAAAAATCAAGCTCTTTGTTCTATAAATGTGGAAAAATAGCAGATTATCAAAAAAAAATTTGAAAAATATCAGTGCACTAGATATTTAAGTCCTTGACCCAAAAATAATAAAAAAATTGATACATACAAAATACTTGTTCTATTGTATATAGTTTTCCTATGTCTGAATTGTAATTGGTTTGACTTCAAAACTGGATTAAGGAAAAAAATAATAATAAAACACTATGAAACCATTTGAAAGTGCTAGATATTGTAGTTACAAATCTAAATTCGAAAAAAAAAAAATTTATCCTTCATGGAAAAAAAGTTATGTTGTATACAGTGAGCATCACTCCTTAAAAATGGTGTTTACTGAACAAAACTAGTTTTCGAGGGAGATGGAAAAAGAAGTGCAATTTGATTCCAAGATTTTTGAAAAAAATATATTTTAAATCTACAGACAAAATGCCACAATTCACTAGTTTGCATCATCTTCAAATTCCTCACATTTTAGCCGCTATAAGTGCCTGAAAGTGAAGATTTAGTTAGAAAAAATTAGTTCAATGTCCAGTTTGGCCAAAAATTATAAACCAGTATTGTGGGATCACCCTGAGCCAAAATAATCTCTTCCAACTCCACCAATCCTAGTTGGCCCATGATTACCCCTAGAGGAACTATCAATATTGATTTTCAAAATATCCACTGGAGGGGGCATCCATCTTCCAACTCTATGAACCTTTTTTTAGCCCACCTACCTCTTCTAACACAAGCCAAGATGGAAGTCAGACCCTATAAACCCAATCTAGTCACAATCTCACCATTAGTTTGATCCAAAGGAAACACCACCTCACACTTAGCTTCCACCATCTCTTGGATCATACCAACAATTCTATGCCAAACCTGTTGAACCAACAACCTATTCACATGAAAGATCCTACAATTCCTTTCCAACTAAATTTTCCAAAGGATGAAGGTAGGACCAATGCACCACATAATCTAGAGGAAAGAGGCCTGGGAAGGAGGTTGTCCCATGCTACCCCAAAACTCAACAAGGGAAGATGCATGAACATAGGGATGTTCCAAACATCCCACCAAAAATCTTAGAGCTGCATAGCAAAGGAACAATGAAAAAATAGATGGGAAGAGTCCTCTTCACTATAGCCACAAAGAACACACACCGAAGGGTCCTAGAATCCCCATTTCTAAAGATTATCCCAAGTTAAACATTGATTCCAAGCCAAAGTCCACACAAAGCAATTACACTTTGTCCATGAGAACTTGTTCCACACATGTCTCCACCAAGGAACCTCCATCCCCCCAAGCTTGTGAACCAACAACTCTAGATATCCACTTGCCACAGTGAAAACACCCTTAGGATCTGGACACCAAGCAAGAATATCCTTGTCCTAAAGGGAGCTACACTATCTACTAGCCAAAAATATGTTGAAGAGAAACACAATCCTCCTTAGAACCAACCACCGGCCAGTCATAGGGATCCTTCCACCTAGCCAACTCCATCTACCCATAGGGGTCAAAAGTCTTAAAATCAATCACCCTCGACCATCCAACCTACAAGAATCTCTGACACAAATTCAAAAAATTTAGATATTGGTGCAAGATGTGGGGAAACCATCCCAAGAGTCATACAAAAAGAGATCCTTTTCCCCCTATGACATATCTATAACAAGCCCTCCTTAATCAAAGTAGCCCCTTTCTTAAGCATTCTCCAAACCACATAACCTTTCCCCACTAGAAGATAATGAGGAATTTCCTCCTTTGGGATCCCCCAAAGGTACTTATGAGAAATAATCCTAGCCTAGAGATTATCCTACTCCAAACACCACCTCCAATACAACTTAGTAGCCAATGCCAAGCTAGTCAGAGTCGACTGTCGCAAACCAAGGCCTCCAAACTGCTTCAGGCTACACACAATATCCCATTTCACAAGGCTCCACTTGGAAGAAGATGTATTACCCATCCAAAGGAATTCTCTATCCAAAGAGTTCAAATCCTTAACAAACCCAACCAGGGCCACCTAGAGTATACATCTATAGATGGAAAGAGCCTACACCATTGACTTGAGCAACTAAAGATGTTTAGCAAAGGACATCCATCTATGAGTCCAATGACTAACCTTTACCTGAAACTTATCAAGAATATTCTACCAAGACTCCCTAGGAAGAAAACAAGAGGAGATAAAAGTACCAAGATAGGTAAAAGGAAGACAATCTATATGGAACCTCAAGATATGAGAGATTCTTTCATCAATGAGCCTCAGAGTGTTGAAGAAAAAGATAAAAGATTTCTCCTAATTAATCATTTTCCCAGATGCATGCAAATAAATATCCAAAACCTTGCATAAATTAGTGGCTTCCCTTATCATAGCCAAACCCATCAAAGTCGTATCATCCAAAAATTGCAGGTGATACTGTGGAGGAAAACCATTCCCCCACACCCACCCCTGAATAAGACCCAACTCCACATAACTCTTCAACACTCTCCCCAAACCTTCAACAAGGAGAATAAATCAATAGGGAGAGAGAGGATCTCCTTGACGAAGGCTTGTATAAGCACACAAAAGAGAAGGATCACCATTAACTAGCACTAAAATAGAAGTGGAAGTAACACAACTCATAATCCACTAAACCCTCTCCTCAGCAAAACAAAAGGCAATAAGAACTTTGTGCAGGAGGGACCACTTGACCCTATCATAAGCCTTAGCCATATCCATCTTGATAAACATAACCTTCTCTTTGGAAGATTCCATAAAATGAATTATTTTAGTAGTAATGACCACCCCATTAAGAATTTGTCGATCCACCACAAAACCACTCTATTCCTTAGAGATAATCCATCTAATCCATCACTTGAACCTTTTAGCAATCAATTTGGAATTATTTTATAAGCCAAATTACATAGTGAGATAGGATGGAACTAACTTAACTGATCCAGCCCTTCACATTTGGTAATAAGAGCCAAGAAAGTGGACTTCAAAGCCATCAACATCTACTTATTCCTTTGAGACTCTCAAACCAATTCTAATAGATCAAGCTTTATGATATCCCAAAACACCTAAAAGAATTCAATCAGAAATCCATCAAGGCCCAGGTCTTTCCCCTTCTTCATCTGAAAAACATTAGCCTCCAATCCTTCCAAGGAGATGTTGCCCAAAAGATGCTCATTCATCTCTTTAGTAACCAAAGAGGGGATACAAGATAAAATTTGGTTTTCTTCCACCAAAACATCATGATGATCCTCGCTAAATAAGGAGGAAAAGAACTGCGAAGCCTCTATGGATATATCCTATGAAGAGGATAAATTGTCAGCCCTATCATTCAAAAGAATAAGAATAGAATTACCATGTCTCCTAGCTTTCATAGTATTGAAGAAGAAAGCAGTGTTTTTGTCTCCTTCCTATAACCAATCAACGCAAGATTTTTGTTTCCAATAAATCTCCTTGTGCAATTCGCATTCTTCCAAGGCTTTCAAAGCCTATGCCTCCTCCCTGAATAAATCCTTTGAAAGGACCAAATCCCTTATCTCCCTAGTAATAGCATCCAAGTCAACTTGAGCAACAGTGTTAGCATGAAAAATATTTCCAAAAAACTACCTGTTCTAGCACTTAAGTTGATTCTTCACAAACTATAGTCGTTTGGAAAAAGAATACATAGTAGTGCCATATGCAGATTTCCCCCACTGCCACCATTCAACCACATAAGTTGAAACTTGAAGGAAAGGGGAGCAACTTGAGCCAAAGTAGTATATAATTTAATAGGGAAATGGTCAGATCCCCTCCAATCGAGAATCTCTGACCTAGTAGACCACAATATCCCAATCTAGAAGCAGGAAACCAAGAAATGATCAAGTCTCTCAGGAATAAAATTCTTTCCCAACCTTTGATTATTCTAGGTAAACTAACCATTACTGGGCTTGATATCAACAAGATTCAAAGTTGAGATGTTATCACAAAGAAGGAAAGACGAGGGCTCCAATATCACAATACCACCCTTCTTTTCATCTAACTCAATAATGACATTAAAATCTCCAAAAATAACCCATGGGAGAAAAGGAGAAAGACTCCAAATAAAATTGATATGAGACCACAAAGACTGCTTACCCGTAAAATCGGTAGGCACATAGATGTTTGACAAAATAATGGTTTCCCCAATCTCTAGGCTCGAGGTGACTGTAGAGATAGAAGATTTAGGGGACATCCACCAAATAGGTTGAATCTTCAAGGGATTTCATAAACAAGCCACACCCCCAACACTACCATGAGCTCCAATACACTTGAAATCATCCTGCCCCCATAGTTTTGGCAACAAGCCAACCATGCTCTCAACTGAAAACTTAGTCTCTTGAAGAAAAATAACATCAAGAGAGTGAATCCTCACCAACTCTCGAACAAATTTTTGTCAAGGGCCACTGCTCAATCCCCTTACATTCCAAGAGAGAATGATCATTTTGAAGGATTAGAAAAGTGAGAGTCAAGAGTCTTAGCCAATCCTAACTCCACCAAAGTTTCCTCTATTATCTTAATCTTCTCTAAGTATTTCTTTTTTCCAACCTTGGATGGATTTTCAACAATCCCCCTTTTCTAGTCTTTTTGGAGAAGTCCCAATGCAAGAGGAGCCTTTCTTCCTTTCACTAAATAAGGCCCCAAATTTACCAAAGGACTAGAGATCACTCCCTCTCCCATCCTCGTATTTGCAAGAGACTCCAACCTCTTAGAAACCACCAAAATAAGATCTGAGTCCATTTGAACAACACCAACCTCCTGTAAAGCATTAGTGTTATCTTGGATGACACCTTCCTGGACCTCTTCCAAACCACCTTGATCCATAACCATCATGCTTGGATTCACCTCTTGCTGACTAAGGTAATCCAAAACCTCAAATCTATTAAAAGTATCACCCTCCTTTTTCTCCTTAAAAGACCTCTTTTGACCATGATTCTTATTGCGAGCCTTTACAAGAATAAAACCATATGTAGCTGCCACCTCACCAAGAATAGGAGCCTTTCCTTTGTCAACCCCAAGGGGGTTGCAAGGAGGTATAATAGTCTAAGACTTAGAAAATCTAGACCTCGAGCATTTTTGTTGCAAATGGCCATACTCATGACATAGACATCAATGAAAGGGAAAAGTCTCATAGTCTAACTATTGCAACCATGAATATGAACCCACACATATTTCCAAAGAGTATGGAAAAGGGCTACTTTAATCAATCTCCACATAAATACGAGAAAAATTCATTACCTTCTTGTCCTAAGTTTGCTGAGAGGGACCCACCGGTTTCCCCAAAAGCGAAGCAACCCTATGCAAGAAGCCATTGTTCCAATATTCAACTACAAATCTTGGGAGATGCACCCACACTAGGACTCAGTTCAGAAGTTCCTCTGAAGGATTAAAACCCACATGCCATGGCTTAATAAATAAGTCAATCTGGTTGTGGAAATAAGGAGCTCCCTTAAAAACTCTGGTATGATTTGCCATGCAATTGAATAGCACCATGAAATAATTGTTTTCCAGCAACATTATCTCCACCTCACCTTTTGGAGGCCATGTCCAATGTGCCCATGACTCCAAAAATTGGAGTGAAACCCTCATTCCCATGAATTTTTAGATTAAGGAATGCTTCAAGAAATACTCGATATCCTCCACAATTAATTCAAGATGAATAATCAACATTGACCTTTCCTTGGCATGTTCCATACATCCATTTATCTTCTGAATATGAGCTTTATCATATGGAAGAAAATCACCATTGCTTGAATCATTTGAGAAAAAATTATTATAAAATGTCTTTGAAACCTGATTTGGAGACGAAGCACCAACAACATGAAAATCAATTAAGGGCTTGATCCCTGAAGTCTCCCCCTGAGCCATGCAAAATTGAGCCCCAATACTTTGCAAGGGAAAACTGAAACCCACACCCACAGAGCCTGTACTAGGCATAGGTCAAGCCCAAAGAGGGTCAAACCCCACCCAAAAGCAGTAGCCAACAATTAGAAAAGATGTAGCCAAGAGTAGAAGATAGGAAATAATTCCCCCACCCCAACCAAAACCCACATACCTAGAGATGGAAGCACATAAAGAAATAAAAATCTAAACCCCAAAGCGAAAAATAGACCCCCCCAACTTGAAGATGCAACACAAGGAAGCAGACAACAAAGAAAATTGGGCATGCATAGAGGGTGAATCCCTCATGTAGGCCATGGCCTCACATGATAGACTGGTGCAAGTAGTGCCATCGAATCCCCTTCTCCTCTTTCTTTTTCACAAAATTTTAATATTAAGGTTTGAGCCTTGGTTGTTGGCACTACAAGAAAGAAGCTCCACCAGTTCACCAAGAAGCCTCCCCTTAATACGAGGGTAAACAAAAAACTCCATTGTTGACATGGTAGAGAGTGACCCCATGAGGTTTGAACCTTGGTTGTTAGTTCTACAGGCAAGAAGCCCCCACCATTTCACCAAAGGGTCGCCCCCTACCAAACCCTCCATTCAATCCTCCTTCAATTCAAGATTTAATTGATATAAATATCACTTAACTGAAGAATATTGCTGAAATATGTTGTTAGCACCCTCAATTGTGTTCAATGAAATGAAATTTAGAGTCCATAATAAGTCACATGAAAGACCTCATAAGACAACATACTTCATTTCAAGAGTGGAGAGAAATGAATATGTTATGATATGTTGATAGTTTGAGCTATGACCAAGTCAAACAATTAGAAATACCTAAATCCCAAGTAGCCTAATATTTTGTGAATCCAAAAATTAGAAAACCTATTGATATATGTAAATCCAAATTTTCAATAAAATGGTGCACACATGAGCGTATAAAAAGGAACTTTTCGGATTGTTGGTGGATGGTGTTTGATAAACCACCCAAAAATAATGTTGATGTCTCTATTTATTTTCTCCATAAATTATATGTAGAGTTTGTTTTAGGAAAACATGTGATTTATTTTTATTTTAGATATTTTCAAGTAGTATGTAGAGGAATTCCCCAAGATAGACCTAGGCCAATGCATCAAATACAAGGTCCATATATTCCCCCTCATATTGCTTCCCTACCTCCAATAGCCCATCCAGACATTGTTGCAAATGCAACAATGCAGAGTCTCATGGCCATACACTCTTTGATTGGCCATATGATTACATTGTATTCTTAGTTTTCCCAACCACCTAATAGTGAAACTCCTATTGGTTTAGTTGTTGTTATTGGAGCATCATCATCTAAACATATTTGTGTGCCTCATCATTGCACTATGTGCAGTCATATGTGTTTAGGTCCTATGGGAGATACTACTTAGCCTCTCATAGGCACAACTGAGTATGAGGTCCATGATGTGATACTTAGGGGAGATGAGCCAACAACATGTACTGCATATGCACAAACTTGTGAGGGAAGAACAAAAAGAGAGCCATCCATGGTTAGAGATGAGGAGAATTAGTAATCTTATGTAGAGGTAAAATTTAAATTTATTTCATACTGCATTTCATTTAAAACTATTATAGAAAATAGTATTACTAATGTATATTTAAGTGGGAATGAATAGTTGATGACTGAGGATGAGCTTAGAGAATTCCATCATGGTACTCTTTCAGCTATTGAATTTGGACTAGACATGGCATAATTTTTTGTACATGTTTAACTTTTTTTATTGTATGCATATCTTTTAAATCGTGATTAATTAAATGCATATTAATTTATATCTTTATCTTATTTTACTTTTGTAGTCTACTCCATATGTCAGTTATGTGACACCTTTTACCATGTTATATACTAAAACACCTGATCATCCTAAGAGACCATCATTTGTAGAGCGACTCACAGTTGAGATAATTGAACTAAATTTTAATTGAATTAATAGTTTAGTTAAAGTTCTTATAGAACTTATTGTATTGATTTAGATGTCAATTTCAAATATATTATGGTTATATGTACATACATTTATATTCTTACATTTTTGTCATGCTTAATGTACATGGAGTTGTAGTTACTACATCCATGATGAGTTCTCAAATAATTGAACTTGCATCACTAATTTAGGTATATGGTATTTTTATATCTAGTAGATATACAAGCTTCTAGATATATGTTTAGTTTATGTTTTTTTGCCAACAATTATATATTAATTTTTTCAATTTTATTTTTTATTATAGAGTATTCCACCATCCACATATGTGGATCCTCTACCATTTCAATATGGTAGGAATCCTGATCATCCTAAGGGACCATCATTTGTTGAATGTTTGTTATAAAAAAAACAAAGGCTTGAGGTAATGGAGAATTGAATTTGACTTTAATTGATATCTTTGAGAAATTATAGTTTAGTATAGTGATTAGATGTTACTTTCAAAGTTATAAAAAATAGTAGACGAGTTTCTAATTAGTAGTCTAAGTTATAAATACCATTGAGCTAATTAATTTAATTTGTAGTTCTAATTGTTATTGTGCAACCAACTTTTCATCCATTATGTGGCATGAAGAGGCTACATTTTGATGATCCACCACAATTTTAGGATTTTCCTGACATGGCATAGCTATTTGAGATGTATATTGTATATAGACCTTGACATGGCATATGTCACATTTTATAAATATTATTTTGAGTTGGAATATATGTCAAATTTGTATATTGTACATACACAAATACTCAACACTTTTATATATAAAAATTGATATTTGATATTTTTTATTATTATGTTCATGTTTCCCTACTTTGAAACTTAAAATTTGAATGTATAATCACTTTATAATGGCTGAGCTATGATCAATAACATGCTATATCTATTGATTTCTTGCAATATTGCAATTTAATATAGTTTATCACTTACATATCATTGTCACTCATAAATTATCATCACACATTTACATTAACATGTATACTACTATTAAATTTGGTTTCCTTGGGAAACTTCACCAAATTTGATCCCTTTATCCTTAGTCTCTATAATTGCAACATTATTTATCCTTTGATTCCTCAATCCATTAACATCCTTAGTCTTGATAGTTTTATTTTGGTTATTATCCTTTCAATAAAGTTAAATTTCCCCTTTATCAATGATGGATTTTTCAATTTAAATTTTCCTTTTGATTAGTGCATCAAAATAAATGACATGGAATGCAAATTTTGGGTTAAAATTAATGGTAAAGTTGTATATAAGTTGTGCATGTGTTACTTAGGGTCCCCCTTTCCCTTCTATTTGAATTATTTCAGGATCTTGAATATGAGAAATTTCAATATAAGTTTCTTTATTAGATTACAATTGAACTCCATGTTCATAAAAATGGGTTAAAAAATGTATTGGTGCATTTATGAATAAATATTAGCATTATGCCAAAAAGGGTATGGGAAGAATTGGATAAACCAATATTATTTGGAACTTTGTTGAATATTTCATTAGTTAATGGGACCATAATAAGCACCATTGGTACATGGAGGAATATTGAATCCAACCTAATACGGATAATAAAAACATAGATTTTGAGGTCATTGAGATGAAATGACCTTTTCATACATTTAATATACTATTGAACCTAGAATGGTTTATGAACTTGTAAAGGAGGGGATTTTCTACCTTCAAAATGATAGGGTCTTAAAGAGAAAATAGCCCTCAATTACCTTATGGATCAAAGTTCAGGTGACAAGATAAAAAATGAAGAATATTTACACAATTTAATTTAATAAACACTAAAATTCTAATGAAAAGAATAAATATATCACTTAATTATAGTAACTAATGATAGAATTAAAATCCCTAATATATAGAAATAGAAAGTGCTCAAACTATAGATTTTACCCTCAAAAGTATTAACCCTTAGCCACAAATGACAATGCACTACAGGGACATTTGTGCCCTATGCTATCATCTCTAATGAAACATAAGACAAGAGATCAAAATCCAAGAAGTCCAACTTTCCAAACCTATACATCTACACACAAATAGAATGATAAAAATGTTGGGGCTATCTTGGGGCTTCCCTCAATCAAAGCCCTATTTTAGTAATTCCACCTCCATGGACAACCAAATAGGATATAGATAGATAAAAATGTATAAAGTAAAAGATGTGTGAAAACAAACCCTGCAAAGGTGGAGAATCCCTATCACAAATGTAAAAGATGCATGATAGAAACAAACCCCACAAGGAGGAGAATTTCTATCACACATAAAGTAGATGAGATCAAATAGACAATATCAAATATACAAAATAAGATAGCAAGAGAGAATTACAAAGAAACCATGTGTCCCCTCTTGGATAGATATACATGATAGAAATGTATGCAAGAGAAGCCTTGACTATTCCTTGAGGAAGAGATCTGGTAGAGCTTCACTATGAAGAGTAGAGAGAAAGAAGAAAAATAATGCAAAAAGATGAAGAATAGAATGAGATAAAATGAAAATGAGAGTGAAAATTGAGGTTTTGTGAGATTACATGGGTGAGAGGATTCATTACCCATGCTTCCTTTCCATTATGACGTGTGTCATAGGAAAGGGACACACAATATTCTCATTTGAATCTCAAAATTTTTAGGGATATTCGTGTGTCATGGAGACATCTGTGCATCATGTAAGTGTCCTAATAAAAAAATTGCACAAGTAATGTATTTGGGTTGTGTCATAACCCGATTTTTATTGCATTTAAATTATATTATGATAAATTGAAATATTGAGGAAATTTAATATGTTGAATGAAAATTTTAATATTTTTGAAAAGTTTGAAAAAAGTTGACCATCGTTGACTATGTGATATTTTGAACTATCATATACTTCATCATGATTGAACATTGTTGATGAACTGTGTAAGTGCAAGTTTGTGCAATTGTAGGATAACATGTTCAAGGACTAGAACATAGTTGAAGTAAGATCGTTTAGATGGATCGAACGGTAAGCTTGATGGAATCTAGGTGCACACACCACAGACAACATTATGTTTGCATTTGAAATTTCATAATAGGATAATATACTAACTTGATTCAAAACAATTCAATGTTTGAAAAAAATAAGCTTGTGGAATGTTATATATGTGACTTCTTATTCAAAGTATTTATTTGAATCATATGTTTTTGAAATTTAAAAGAGAATGGTAGCATCATTAAAAAATATTTGTATTTAATAAAAAGGCATGCTTGAAGGGTAATAAAATTACTTCTTTTGGAAGCTAATATTCAAAAAATAACAAAAAAAATGTTTCTTTGCTTGAAGGTGATTCCACACTACACTGTTATAAACATTAAAATAGTGATAAATAAAAGAATATATAAGTCTATATATAAATATAACATATACACATATATACATATCTACAAATATATACATATATACATATATATACATATATATGTAAGCAAGTAACTATATATATATATATAAACATAAGCAAACTCTTCAAAATTGAATATGAGTTTGAATTCATCAAATGATGTTAAATTTTGATAATAAATGAAAAGAGAATAAAATATATGATAGTAGCATAGTGGTCTACATTCAATAATAGCAAGATATTTCAATTTGAATAGTGGGGCGGCCGAGTTAATGCGAATTATGAATGAAATGACCCCATAAAGCTATGAACAAGTAAGGAAAACATGCATTTTTCCATTTTAAAAACACAAAAAAATACTTGGGAAGATTCGGTAGGGGTCTAGCAGTGGCATCAAGAAATCAGGGAAAAGGAAAAACTAGTGCATTGAATCATTGGGAAAAAGTAGGAAAGAGGTGAGAAAAGCCACGAAAAGAGGTAAATCATTGCTTTGATGTTGAATATATATGGTTTTCATTTCAAACCACTCAAAAAATTTCTTTTTATTTCCATTATGTTGATTTCAATCGACCTTCTTTTCAAAACCTAAGATGCCCATTTACTAGAAGCCATTAATTTCTTAGCACCAGGTCTTTTTCTTTTTAATAGAATATTTTATTGATTTATATGGCAATGGCCTCATCAACCAAACTATGTATGCACCATACATTCGAATTTTCCTCTATTGACATGATAGTTGAACCTAGTTTGATCTTGTATGATTTATTTTTATCACCTCAATCAATATGATATGCATGTAAGTTGTTAACCATTTCATGGTCAATCAGATGATTCTGATTCTGATAATTTATTATTTAGTATTGAATGATTTTGAAATCATCATTGTTTCCCTTGAAGGGAAAATGATAGAATCTCTGCTATTATTTTTCTTTCATTATATGTGATTCTTCCTATCAACTAGGCCACACAGATCTGTAACCAAAATGGTTGTGATGGATGATAACATCATTCATAGAATGATGAACGTATATTTATATGTTGCTATTAATTAAGCTTGTTGTCACGTTCTCCTCAAATGATGGAGGAACAAATAAATCTTTCCATTCTATTATGTGGACATCAATCCTTAAGATTGATTTCAGTATACTATTTGTACATGAATTAAATCGTTCAATAGAATGATCCCCATTTTCCTTGCATACATGAGATGCTTGCATATGTTGATTTCACCAGTCTGATTTCATGCACATATCATTCTTAGAACGATTACTATGAGAATGTTTCATAAACTGACTGTCAAAATTTGTAGCTAATAATCGACCTATATTAAGGGATTCGACCAATGATAGTGTTAGTAATAAAACTAAACAGTCTCTTTATTTTTAGTCATTCTTAGAACAACTGTAGCTTGAATTTAAATCCATAACAATCATCCTTAAAAAATTGGGTCTCTTCTAACCCGAAATAGTGATATAACTATTCCAATTTGTATGTGATTGGAAATGACAAAGATGTCATTCAATTTTATCATTTTCTCAAAAAGGACACTAGTATTGTTTAATTAATTGCATAATTAGAATGATAGAACATTGATTGTTCACATGGTAACCAGATAACTTGAAACTGATAATAGGACATATTGACACAATATTTTGTAAACTACTACAAACAATATTTGTTTTGCTACAAACAACATCATTTTTCTATAAAAAAACAATTGTTTTGCAACAAACAACATTGTTTTGTTATAAACATCATTTGTTTTGCTACAAACAACATCATTTTGTTATAAACATCATTTGTTTTGCTACAAACAACATTGTTTATTTATAAACAATTTTTTTTTTTCTACAAACAACATTGTTTTGTTATAATCAACTTTTTTTGCTACAAACAACATCATTTTGGTATAAACAACATTTGTTTTGCTTCAAAAAACATCATTTTATTATAAACAACATTTTTTTTACTACAAATAGCAATTTTTCTACTACAAACAACAATTTTTTGCTATAAATAGCTTTGTTTTGTTATAAAAAGTATATATGTATGTGGAAACTATTCAAATAGACCCATTCTCATTTATTCTACTTCTTGTATTTTTGACAAACAATATGTCAATCTGAAACATTATTGTGAATGGAAGCAATCTAATATAATGGTTTTTATTTTAGAATATATGCACAAATAAATATTATGTCAACACATATATGTGTATGCACATATACCTGGGTATGTGCAGGATCATGATGGGCCAAAAAGTGGCAATATGATGGGTATATATAGGGTATGTGGCTGACGACTTTTTTTTACCCAAAATTGATGAAACGAAAAGGGTTTTTAAAGGAGATTCTTAGCTTTCCACGAATATAAATTATGCTTTATTTTGAATTTAATAAATAATTATTATTTATTTTCTATTTGAATTACGATGAAAGTCCTAATTGATAGGTTGATTGAAAAACATCTATAGCTTTCAAACGGTATCACATTTTTTAATCCGAAACATGCATCACATACTATAGGATTAAAAAAAGAAAAATTGAATTTCATGAAGTTTTGACCAAGTTAAGGTGGTCACACATACGAGTTTTTATGTTTTTTAAAAGTTGTAATAAAAAATTCATAATTAATTATTGACTAGGAAAAAATTACAAAAATATGCATCACATCGACATGAGTCCTATACCTATATCTAAAAATATTATAAAAATATTATCATTTTATTGTGGTTAGGGTGGTTTTGATTAACCTACTTATTTTTCCCTAAATTTAAGTACTCTGCATTGAAATTTCAAATTTTCACCAAATAGATTTTATTTTAAAAAAAAAACCTAGTAGTTTAGAAACTAGATTCAATTTTCTACAGATTCTATTCTTACACATTTTTGAAATAATATAGATAACTTATTCAAATTTTTACGTCAAGTTTCCTAACTTTGATTTTTTTGATTTTTTTTACACTTAAGGGCCTGTGTTTTCCATGATGATCCTGCACATGCCCACCTTCGTCTATGTACATACACATACTTGTGACATACCTTCTTTCATTACTTGTTAAATTCATTTTTAAATGAATACTAATTTACACTGAATGTAATCATGTGTCATGTATATGAAATAAATGGATAATGTATTGACTACTTCTATTTGAATAATTTTTTTTTATTTTATTTAAGTTGAGGAAATAAGTAGACTGAATTACTTTTTTGTAGATATGTGTGTTAAGAATATTCTCTTGTTTGAATAGAACAACAATACCTAAGTAGACTAGAGCACCTCAGGGTAGATGCTACTAGAGGGTAGATAGTTGCTATGGAATAACTATGTTGTTGAAAGTTACCTTTCGTGACTAGTGTCGAAATGGAGTTAGCATAGAACTTGCAATTTTCAAATCATAGATAGAGATGCTTGTTGATGTATGGGCACACACTAGATTCCACCTTGTAGATTGTTCTCTTGCTAATCTTTTCATACAGGGTCGAGTATTCTTCAAGTTGGAAGAATTATGAGGAAGCATAAGCTTCATGGTTGGGCAGTAAAGTGCTTCAACCATGTTCTCATCCACCAATGGAGGCGAGTGTCAAGGGAAAACCTTGGATTTTTTCATGATTATCATTGTCTATGATGTAACCTTGATGTAAAATTTGTATATTGTTTTGACTTTGTGGCCCTATGAGCCAAGTCAACTTGGATATTGTAATTGACATTAAAATTGAATATATATATATATGATTCATTTTAATTAGACATGTGTTGCTATGATTGAAAATAGATACTTATTTATGTCTTTCTAAAATTAAATATTCATAATGTCATTTGCAATAATATAATTAAGTAATAATTAGAATGGGTTATTACATTTGGTATCAGAGCTTAGGGTTCAACTCTAGGCCTTTTGAGTCCACTATAGCCATGACTAAGGGATAATTGACCCTTTAGAAAATTGAGTTGTCCTGAGGATTGACCAAACCTAGACTGAAAGCAAGTATGGTAAGGTCTAAGTCTGGAAGAAAGAAAGGGAAGACTGTTAGGACCTCAAAAAAGAAAGTTGTATTGGAGGAAAACACCAACACTAAGGTTCAATCCAAGATTCTCGACGATGAGACTTTATCTCAAGTCCTCATTCAACTTAAGCTAAAGAGAGGAAAGAAGATTGAGGAATAAAAGAAAACACCTAAGAATAAGAATCTTTCCACAATCAGAGATGGGCCTCTAGGGTGTGGACCACACACATTCTTATTAACTAAGGAAGAAAAGGAGAGCCTACGTGCTCAACCCTCCTCTGCTGAGAAAATTGATGTAAATTATGATGAGGACCCAAAGGAGTGTTCTATATGTGAGAATGAGAAAAATGACTAATGTAACAAGAAGCTTTTGTAAATTAGGGTCTATTGACCCACACTTAATATAAATAAAGCAAGATGTTATTTTTGGTGTGTTCAAACGAAGAACTCCAAAATATGTTTATTGTGTATGAATGTGTATGTCTTCAAAGAATAAGGGATATATGCATGTGTATGTAATGTATGTAGAATAAGAATTTTTACTCGTAAAACCTAATGTTAAGTTAAGATAGACATAAAATGTGATGCAAGTCAAGTGTGAGTCAACATGGTGACCACTAGGTAAGAGATGAGTGGTAGTGGGTCAGACAATGGACCAAAAAAGAGGTAAGAATAGATTCTAGAGCTTCTGAATAGGCAAGAGGCTCGCATGGATCACATAGAACATGAGTTTCGAGTGGAACATGATGACTAGGTTCATAGGAATGAAAAAGTCAATCAGGGGGATGGTGGTCTAGGAGAAGGCCCTCGAGGTTGAATTGAGGAAGAACTTGGAAAATATCTCAAAAGAGTTGCACCACCTAAGTTTGATGGTAATGCTATTCGAGTAGGAGTTGAGGCATGGATCATTGAGATGGAGAAATACTTTAGACTCCATAACCTATCTTACTAGACTAAAGTGGCATGGGCTATGTATCAACTTTTAAGAGAAGTAGCCACTTGGTGGGACAATGAAAAGTTAGAAAGGAATCTTTAGCCTACTGAGATTACTTGGGAACTCTTCCTCCAATATTTTAATAAGATATGCTTACCACAGATATTTTTCAATAATAAGGTGACATAATTCCAAAACCTAACTTAGGGGAGCATGATTGTGACCCAATATTGGGAAAATTTCACCAACCTACTAAAGTATTTTCTCTTTTATCAAGGAGATGAATGTTTTCATATTTGAAAGTTCATATTGGGAATTAGACCCCATATTGGAGTATAAGTATAAATGCATGATCCTCTCACCATGAATGAAGTCTTCCTAAAGGCCACCAAACACGAGAAAAAATTGTAGTAGTTATCCAATTACCACAATAATGCAAATCCTAAGTCATAGTTTGGGAACAAGAAGTTTCATAAAGGTGGCAAGAACCATCAGATCCATAATCTCAAGAGGAGAAGTGAGTCACAGGAGAAAGGTGAAGGTGGTAATGGTGGAAAGAGCATGAAGGAAAATAATAACAAAGGAAAAGATGACCAAAAGTAGAAGGGATTCAGAGAGCATAAGCTAGGAGGTCGCAAAGGGCCTTGTGATGGGTTCTATACTTGTGGAGGTGATCATTATGCCTCAAATTGTTTGCAGTGGTCAAAGTCGTGAAGGGAAGGAAACTATCAGTAATCTTAGCATCACCAAATCCATACTACAATGGATAAAAAGTAGGAAAAGTATAAGGCCTTTCCAATACAACAAACAAGAAGCTCTATGTCCGAACTATCTCTAGTTTAATTGATATCAGAGCTACTAAATGTTTCATAGATCCTAGAGTAATATACAAGATAACTATTAGACCTAGATACATGGAAAACTCAGGGATAGTTCAATATGGAAACTGGAGAAGAGTAGAGGGTAGATACCTATCTCTTTTGCATCGAGTTAGAGCTTCCAACCTTCCAAACCTAGGTCAACCTATATGTGGCACCTTTAGGCTCATATGATACAATTCTAGGAATAAATTGGTTAATCAAGCATAAGTTAGTAGTGAACTGTCAGGATAAGGTAGTTAGTTGTCTGGATGAATATGGGAACCCAGTCAATATTTGTGGGATGCAAAGACCCTTAGAGCTTAGATAGATCTCTACTATGCAACTCAAAAATTCTCATTGAAAGGGATGTGCTATTCATGTTGTGCATATCAATAACCCTAAAAATAAGGAATTGTATCTAGATGACTACCCTATTCTCAAGGATTTTTGAGATGTATTGCTTGATGAACTTATGAAGTTACCTTGAAACAAGAATTTGAATTTTCTATTGACCTTGTACTAGGAGTTGAGCCTCAATCCAAAGCACCTTATCAGATGACCACCACAAAAATCTATGAGTTGAAGTCCCAGTTAATGGAATTGTTGAAGAAGGGACTCATAAGACCTATTGTGTCTCCTTGAGGAGCACCAATTATCTTTTTGAAAAATAAGGATGAAACCTTGTGTCTGTGTATAAACTATTAGATGTTGAACAAGGAAACCATCAAGAATCGATATCCACTTCCAATGATCGATGAGTTGTTTGACTAGATGAAGGGAGTGATAGTGTTCTCCAAAATTGATCTCATGTCAGGATACCATCAGTTGAGAATAAAGGAAGAAGATATTCCAAAGACAAATTTTTTAACTTTTTATGGACATTACGGGTTCACTTTGGTACCTTTTGGTTTGACCAATGCACCTGCAACTTTCATGAACCTCAAAAATAGTATGTTCAGAGATTGTTTGGATGAATTTGTTCTTATTTTTATTGAAAAAATCCTAGTTTACTCAAATTCTAATGAAGAGTGTGATAGGCACTTGAGGATAATTTTACAGTGGCTGAGAGAAAAGAAACTCTTTGGGAAGCTATCCAAGTGCTCGCTTTATCAATACAATGTGCACTATCTAGGCCATATTATTTTAGCTGAGGGAGTCTCTTTAGACTCTGCGAAGATCAAGGTAATCATGGAATGGTTGATGCCTCAAGAGTTGTTAGAAGTCTGTAGCTTCATGGGCCTCACAGGATACTATAGAAATTTTGTGCAAGGGTTCTCCCAAATTTCATCTCCAATCATATCACTCCAAAGAAAGGAATGCAGTTTGAATGGACTTAGAAGTGTGAACAGACATTCCAACTCTTGAAGGAGAGGCTCGCGACAGCACCAATACTGATCATCCCTAATCCTAATGGAAAATTCACTATAATCATAGATGCTTCAAGCAATGGATTAGGAGCAATATTAATGCAGGTTGGAAAAGTGGTAATGTATAAATCGAGGAAGCTTAAACAACATGAGGTGAATTAAAAACCACATGATTTAGAGTTGGCCACAATAGTTCATACCATGTAGATGTGGGGGTATTATCTCTTGGGAAATCCATTTGAGCTTAGGATAGACCATTTGGTATTGAGATACATTTTTACTCAACCAAACCTTAATGCACAACAGAGAAGGCGGTTGGAATTCCTTAATAAATATGACTTTAGAATTGAGTATATAAAAGGAAAAGAGAATATAGTTTTTGATGCTCTTATTAGATAAAGACATCTAGCAGCCATGATCTGAACAACATCTAATCTAAGAGAATAGGTGATACAACATTTGTTAGGGGATGAGCACTATGAAAGAGTTGAGAGCACCCTAGTAGAGAATCCATCAGATCATCGGTTTGATGGGTATGAGATCAAACCAGATGACATTTTGAGATACTAGAGAAGAATGTAAATTCCAGACTCTAGAGAATTGAGGAAGTTGGTTCTAGAAGAGGTTCATAATGCACCTTATTTAGGACACCTTGGAGTATCCAAGATGATCACAAAATTGAAAACTTTGTACTTTTGGACTAAACTCAAGAAGGATGTAGTGGAGTATTTAGCCAGATGCTTAGAGAGCCAATGAGTCAAGGTTGAGCATGCACATCCAACATGGCTATTGTATCTGCATGACATATCTGAGTATAAATGACAGGTGATTAGTATGGAATTCATTCCAAGAAACCTAAAGGATGGATTGTTGACACTAGATAAGAAATTTGTCTAGGAGATCTTCCACTTGTATGGAGTGCTATAAACTATCATTTTTTATAGAGACACATGGATGACCTCAATATTTTGGATGAACCTAAATGTTGCATTGGGAACCAAGTTGAACTTCAGCACAACTTATCATCCTTAGACTGACGAGTAGATAGAGAGGGTGAATCAGGTAGTCAAAGAACTCCTCTGAATATACTGCATGGACCAACAGTATGTTGCAAGAATGGAAAGATTGAAGGTGTTTTCATTGATGTCAACTGATCAATTGGTTATCAACTGGTTGTTGTTCGTTACATATGTTGAGGATATTGAGAAAATTGTAATGAAGATATGTTGCAAGTGTTGAGTGCTTTCTCTAGGTTTTGCTCCATATTTACTCGTATGTTTGTGTGGTTCGGATATGTTGATCATGGTTGTTGGAAGATTCTATGTCCAAATTTTTAGTTGTTGATTCATTGTACAGTATGAGTTATGTTCACTAGTTGTGAATTTTAGTTTTTTGTGTTTTTGGTCGAGGTCTGGGAGAAATGTTGTTGGTCTAGATTTCTCTTTAATGAAGTCTTATGACTTGTGGTTCCAGAGTTGAGTTTCCTTGATTGTGCTAAAGATAATTTCAACATCTGGAAAGTTTGCGCTTAATGGTTCTATGTGTTTTACACTGGTTTGGATGACCTTGTGTTGAACACTACTTTCAAAGTTGATGAAGCGTGTTGGATCTATTTGGGTCCCTATGAAGCATGTGCTTGGATCATCCTCATTCTAATTCCTCCCTAGGATGTTTTGGCACTAACCAAATTTGAATTTAAAGCTAGATGGACGACTTTGGATATGTTTCAAAGTTGAAGATAGTATAAATATAGGATAAGTTAGTGGTGAAAAACATACAAGAGTGAAGGAGAAAGATAAGAGAAAAGAAAAAGGGAAGATTGGTGTGACATTGATGATATCCAATGAGTGTGTGTGATGTGATTATGGAAGATTATTGCAAAGCCTAAATGCCGAGTTTTTAGATGTAGTGAACAAAAGGTGAACTCTATCATTCATGCATGTCTACAAGTGATTGTGGTGGAATCCCTTTGTTGCATTGAGATTGTCTTCACTCTAAATCAAGTCTTCTTTGTCTTCTTTGTATCTCTATGGTAGTAAGCCCTTTGGGTTGATAGCCCTCTTGGATAGTGAGTCCTTGTTTTGGAAATGAGCCTTATTTCTTAGGTAGTGATCCTCTTGTAATCAATTTTGATATTCTCTATAGTGTGAGTTAATCCTCATCGTGGTTTTTCCCTTATTGGGATTTCCACATAAATCAGGTGTTATTGTGTTTATGTGTTGGATTTAAGTTTTGGCATTGGGATTTGATGATTAACCATTTAAGCAGTGTTAATAATTAGTTTCAATGATTGAATTCAAAAGTTAAATCTATGACAACTGATTCACCCCCCTCTCAGTTGTCCTATTCAACAATTGGTATCAAAGCTTGGTTCCTTGGGGAAGAGATTAACTACTTGAGGAAGGTCTAGGATGGCTAGCAAAATGATTTATAATTATCTGAGGTTCAATGGAACTAATTATGCTATCTGAAAAATATTGATGGAAGAACATCTAGAGTATTATGGAGATAATGTGGAGAAAGCTTACAAAAATTCTTACACTCTTACTAATGGTCCAAGTACACCTAAAAGATCAAAGCACATGAAGTGAACAATAAGGTGAAGTACATTTTGAAGAATAGTCTAGTACATTCCAAGTTGATTAAGGTTTAGAATTTGAAGACTGCTAAGAAAGTATGGGATGCTTTGGAAAGAGCGCATGAAGGTGATGAAAGAGTTAAAGAGGGAAAATTACAAAATTTGGAGACATAGTTTGAGCTTCTACATATGTCTGAAGATGAGAATGTTAAAGCTTATGTAAAGATATTGGATGAGATAGTGGTTGGAATGCGAGGAATTGGCTCTACTATAGATGAAACTAGGACTACAAAGAAGATTCTTAGAAATCTCTCTGATGCTTATAGTGAGAAGGTGTGTGCTATTGAACGAAGTATAGATTATAAAACCTATACTAAGGATATGTTGTTGGGAACTTTTACATCTTATGAGATGAGGAAGTTGAATCTAAGGAATGGATGCAAATCAAAGATTGCTTTTAAGGATACAAAAGCTAAAGATTCAGATGAAGAATACTTTGATGAAATAGAAGCTAAATTTGTAAGAAGAATGAGGAAATGCTCTGGGAAGTATGAATATAGGTTACCTTTTAAGTGCTTTAGTTGTGGAGAAATAGGTCATTATGCTACAAAATGCCCAAAAAGAGCTAAAAAGAATAAAAAAGATATGAGAAAGAAAAGAAAGGAAAAAAGATTAACAAAGCATATTATGTGAATGAGAATGCTAGTAAGATTTTTAAGCTTGAAAAATATGGAGGCTTGGTTATGTTTGGAGATGATACAGGTGCTAAATTTTGTGGGATAGGTTCAATAAGTTTTGATGGAAAGCATCATATTGATGATGTATACTATGTTAATGGTTTAAGGCATAATCTCTTGAGTGTTGGTCAAATGTGTAGTAAGGGATATGATATTGTGTTCAAGGTTGAGAGATGTGAGATTCAGAACATTGATTGCTACAAGAAAGAAATATGAAGGAAATATCTATCAACTTAAGGGTGTTGATGGACGATGCTTTGTGACATAGATTAATTATAGTTGGCTATGACATGGAAGAATTCCTATTGTTAAGTATTTCATTGTATTCAAATGAAAATATTATATCAGAGGAGATGAAGAAACTTTCAGAAAGTTTGATGCAAGAAGTGATGAAGGCATTTTTCTTGGATATTCTACTAATAGCAAGGCATACAAATGTTTCAATAAAATATTAAGAAATATTGTAGAGAGTGTGAATGTCAAGGTTGATGAGACAATAAAGAATTCTATTGGCATTGATGGATATGTATATGATGAACCTGATTGTGTAAGAATAGAAGAGATTGAAGAACACGAAGAGGATGATCAAGAGAAGCAGGATGAACCAAATGAAAGAGAAGATGTTCCAGTGATGCCCCCTAAGACACCTAGATATGCATAGAAGAATCATTAGAAAAGTTATATTATTGGTGACAAGAGAAAAGGTGTATTAACTAGAAGCAAAGATGCTCCTGAAGTGAATCTGTGTTTACTTTCTGAGATTGAAATAAAAATAGTGAGTGAAGCTTGTAAAGATGAACATTGGATGGAAGCCATCCAAGAACTTATGTGGATTGAGAAGAATCAAAATTGGGAATTGGTCCTAAGATCAATAGATAAAAAAATTATTGGATCGAAGTGGGTGTTCATAAATAAATTGAATGAGAATGGAGAAGTTGTTAGAAAAAAATAAAGGCTTGTGTGTAAAGGTTACTCACAAGTAGAAGGGATAGTTTTTCAAGAAACCTTTTCTCTAGTAGCAAGAATGGAAGATATAAGGATGTTCTTAGATTTTTTTACTCATAAATATTTTAAATTCTGTCAAATGGATGTCAAGTCAACATTTTTGAATGGTGAGCTAGAAGTCTACATGGAACAATTAGAAGGATTTTAGTTGACAGATCAACATGATATGGTGTGCAAATTAAAGAAATATTTATATGGATTGAAGCAAGCTCCTAGAGCTTGGTATGCAAGGTTGGATAGGTACTTGATTCAACAAGGTTTCAACAAAGGTATGGTGGATAGTAATCTATATTTTAAGATTGAAAATGACAATCTTGATTGTAGTTGTGTAGGTTGATGACATTATCTTTGAAGGAAATGAAAATATGTTGAAGATGTTCATGTAAGAGATGCAAAAAGAATTTGAAATGTCTATGTTTGGAGAGATGAATTTTTTTCTTGGGTTACATATTAATCAAATAGAGAAAAGAATTTTTCATTTACAGTCTAAGTATGTGAGAGAAATGTTGAAGAATTTTGGGATGGATGGTTCCAAACCAGTAAGTACTCCTATCGTGACTGGTTACAAATTGAGTAAAGATGATGATTCACCTAAGGTTGATCAGAGCAAGTATAGATCTATGATTGGTGGATTATTATATTTGACTGCTACTAAACCATATATCATACATGATGTCTATCTTGTGGCTAGATTTTAAAGAAGATTCTAAGGAAACATGTGTTGCCGCTATTAAAAGAATTTTCAGATATTTGAATGGCACTTCAAATTATGGATTATGGTATTCTATAGAACTGAAATTACACTTAGTGCCTATATAGATGCAGATTGGGCTAGATGTGTAGATGACCAAAAGAGTAAAAGTGGTGATGTATTCTTTCTTTGATGTAGATTAGTGGCATGGTTGAGAAAAAAGAAAGATTCAGTCTCCATGTCAACTGTTGAAGCTGAATATATTGCTACTACATCATTTTGTACACAAGTTCTATGGATGAAATAGAAATTGAAAGATATCACAGTAGTGTATGATGATCCTATATCTATTTTTTGTGATAATACAAGTACAATTAACATTTCAAAGAATACTGTGATGCACTCGAGGACGAAGCATATATCTATCAGATATCATTTCTAGAGAGAGGTCACAAAGAATGAAGTAAAGCTTGAGTATGATCAACGAAGGATGAGGTGGCTAATATTTTCACAAAGGATCTTCCTAAAGATACTTTTGAGTATCTCCAAGAGAAGTTAGGGGTCATTTCCCCTCCATTCTTGAAATAGATGCATATGGAGATGCATCAGTCCAGTGGATCTATGGGTCTATCTTTCTTTTGGACTAATGTTTTGGTTGGTACCTCTCAGGGGGAGCAGGTAGTGTTAGGTGTTTTCATTATGAGTATTATTTTTTTTTTCAATTCAAAGGAGAAATCAATGTAAAATATATTTTTCCTTTGCCATTGATGTCAAAGGAAGAGAGAAAGCATGGGAAAAAAACAATAAAAAGAAAAGAAAAAGGAGGGAAAGAATGTGAAGAAAAAGAGGAAGAATATAAAATTTTATCTACTAAGGGGGAGAAATAGAAAGATAAATATTGAGAAGTATATTCAAAGCTATTATGTTGTCTTTGATGTTTTTTCACATCATGTGTTTCCATCAATGACAAAGGGGGATATTATTGCAAGAATGGAAAGATTGAATGTGTTGTCATTGATGTCAACTAATCAACTAGTTATCAATTGGTTGTTGTTGGATGTATATGTCAAGGATATTGAGAAAATTGTAATGCAAATATGTTGCAGGTGTTGAGTGGTTGCTTTGATTTTTTCTTCGGATTTGTTCCTATGTTTGTGTGGTTTAGATATATTGATCATGGTTGTTGGAAGATGCTATGTCTAGATTTTTAGATGTTGATTCATTGTATAGTGTGAATTATGTTCACCAATTGTGAATTGTGGTTTTATATGTTTTTGGTTGAGATCCAAGAGAAATGTTGTTGGCCTAGATTTCTTTTTAATGAAGTCTTATGACTTATAGTTCTAGAGTTGAGTTGCCTTGATTGTGTTGAAGATAATTTAAGCATCTAGAAAGTTTGTGCTAAATGGTTCTATGTGTTTTACATTGGTTTATCTGACATTGTGTTGAACACTACTTTCAAAGTTGATGAAGTGTGTTGAATCTATTTGGGTCCCTATGAAGCATGTGCTTGGGTTACCCTCATTCTAATTTCACCCTAGGATGTTTTGGTGCCAACCTAATTTGAAATTGAAATTGGACGAACAACTTTGGATATGTTTCAAAGTTGAAGATAACATAAATAAGGGATAAGTTAGTGGTGAAAAACATACAAGAGAGAAGAAGAAAGGTAATTGAAAAAAAAGGTCAGATTGGTGCGACAATGATGATATCTAGTGAGTGTGTGTGATGTGAGTGTGGCAGATTAGTGTAAAGCCTAAATGGTGAGTTTCTGGATGTAGTGAGCAGAAGGTGAACTCTATCATTCATGCATGTCTGTAAGTGATTATGGTGGAATCCCTTTGCTGCGTTGATATTTTATTTTCTCTGTAACAAATCTTCTTTGTCTTCTTTGTATCTTTGTGGCAATGAGCCCTTTGGGTTGATAGCTATGTTGGACAGTGAGTCCTTTTTTTGGCAGTGAGCCTTGTCTCTCAGGTAGTGAGCCTCTTGTAATCGGTTTTAATATTCTCTATAGTGTGAGTTAATCCTTACCGTGGGTTTTACATTACTGGGTTTTCCACATAAATCTAGTGTTATTGTGCTTATGTGTTGGATTTAAGTTTCTACATTGGCAATTGATGATTAATCATTTAAGCAATGTTAAGAATTAGTTCCAGTGATTGAATTAAAAGGTTAAATCTATGAAAAATGATTCACCCCCTTCTCAGTTGTCCCGTTCAACACAATATAAGTTGGAATAATACCTACCATTTGTAGATTTTTCTTACAATAACTCTTATCACACATATCTAGGTATGACACCATTCAAAGCTCTTTACGGGTGGAAGTGTTGAATACCCATCAATTGGGATAGATTGGAGGACAAGATAATAGTAAGACCTGAGATTCTTAAGGAGACTGAAGAAACAATGAGAGTCATTAAGATCACACTGAAGGAGGTGACAAACCAAAAAAAGAGTTATGCCAACAAGAATAGAACTCTTAGACAATTTGTGACAGGGGATAAAGTCTTCTTAAGATTTAGGCCTCATAAATGTTCCATTGCCTTTGGAAATTCTTTCAATTTGGCCCTGAGATATGTGGGTCTATTTGAAGTCTTGTAAGTGATCAATCTAGTTGCTTATATAATTTCTCTACCACTTACTTTGGCTCAACTTCATAATTTGTTTCATGCTTCTTTGCTTAAGCCCTATCATCCTGATGTAGCTCATGTGCTTGATTGGCAATCCTTGTAGGTATAGGACCCAGGAGTGGTGCTAGTGGAGTCCATTAGAATCTTGGATAGATGCAACGTTAAGTTGTGGAGAAAATATATTGCTCAGTTTAAGGTTCAATGGGACCAGTATTTAGAAAACAATGCTACTTGGGAGGATGTGAAAGAAGTAGAATGCTCCTTCCCACATTTGTTTTCTTAGAAAGAGACTTCATAATTTTGTTTGAATTTTTTTGGATTGAATATTATAATGTTTTGGCTTGGAACAGTATGATATGATAATTGAAATATACATATATGGTTAAATTTTGATTAAATAGACATTGATATGATGTCTCTTCCAAGAGGGGAAGGATTTCATAACCCTATTTTTATTACATTTAAATTATAGTATGATAAATTGAAATATTGAGGAAATTCAATATGTTGAATGAAAATTTTAATATTTTTGAAAAGTTTGAAAAAGTTGACCATCGTTGACTATGTGATCTTTTGAACTATCTTATAATTTATCATGATTGAACATTACTAATGAATAGTGTAAGTGCAAGTATGTGAAATTGCAGGATAATAGGTTGAAGGACAAGAACACGGTTGAAGTAGGATCATTTAGCTGGATCAAACTATAAGTGTCATGGAATCTGGGTGCACACACCACAAACAACATGATGTTTGCATTTGAAATTTCATAATAGGAGAAATTACTAACTTGATTCAAAATAATTCAATTTAAAAAAAAAAAAGCTTATGGAATTTTATATATGTGACTTCTTACTCAAATTGTTTATTTGAATCATATGTTTTCGAATTTGAAAGAGAATGGTAACATCTTTAAAAAATATTTGAATGTAATAAAAAGGGATGCTTGAAGGATAAGAACATTACTTCTTTTGGAAGCTAATATTCAAATAATAACAAAAAAAATATTTCTTTCCTTGAAGGTGATTCCACACTACATTGTTATAAACATAAAATAGTGATAAATAAAAGAATATATATGTTTATATATATAAATATATATATGTAAGCACACACACACACACACACACACACACACACACACACACACACACACACACACACACATATATAAGAGAGCTCTTTGAAATTGAATATGACTTCGAATTCATCAAATGATACATTGTTAAATTTTGATAATAAATGAAAAGAGAAAAATATATGATAACTTAGCATAGTGGTTTGCATTCGATCATGGCATGATATTGAAATTTGAATAGTGGGGCAACCGAATTAATGTTAATTATGAATGAAACGGCCCCATAATGCTGCGAATAGGTAAGTAAAACGTGCATTTTTCCATTTTAGAAACAGAAAAAAATACTTGGGAAGATTCAGTAGAGGTCTAGTAATGACATCAAGAAATTAGGAAAAGGGAAAAACTAATGCATCAACTCATTGGGAAAAAGTAGGAAAGAGGCAAGAAGCCAAGAACAAAGGTAAATCATTGCTTTGATGTTGAATAAGTATGATTTTCATTTCAAACCACTCAAAAACTTTCTTTTTCTTTCCATTATGTCTATTTCGATCGACCTTGTTGTCAAAACCTAAGATGCCCATTTGTTGCAAGTCATTAATTGCTTAGAACCAGGGCTTTTTTTTTAATCAAATATTTTCTTGATTTATATGGAAAAGGCCTCATCGACCAACATGTGTATGCACCATACCTTCACATTTTCATCTATTGACATGATAGTTTAACCTATTTTGATCTTGTATGATTTATTGTTATCACCTCAATCGATATGATATGCATGTAAGTTGTTAACCATTTCATGGTCAATTGAATGATTCTGATATTCAAAATTTATTATTTTGTATTGAATGATTTTGAAATCATTATCATTTCCCTTGAAGGGAAAACAATAAAATCTCTACTATTATTTTTCTTTCATTATATGTGGTTCTTTCTCTTGGCTAGGCTGCATAGATATATCACCCGAAATGGGTGTGATGGATGCTAACATCATTTACAAAACAATGAACATATATTTATGTCATTGTTAATTAAGCATGTTGCCTCATTCTCCTCGAATGATGGAGGAACAAATGCATCTTTCCATTCTATTATGTGGGCATCGATCCTTAAGATCGATCACAGTATACCATTTGTACATGAATTAAATTGTTCAATAGAATGATCCCCATTTTCCTTGCATACATGTGATGCTCACATATGTCAATTTCACCAGTCCAATTTCATGCACATATCATTCTTAAAATGAATACTATGATAATATTTCATAAACTGATTGTCAAACTTTGTAGATGATAATCAACCTATCTTCAAGGATTCAACCAATGATAATGTTGGTAATAAAACCAAATAGTCTCTTGACTATTAGTCATTCTTAGAACAATTGTAGCTTAAATTTAAATCAATAACAATCACCCTTAAAAACTCGGGTCTCTTCTAACCCAAAATAGTGATATAACTTTTCCAATTTCTATGTGATTGGAAATGACAAGCATGTCATTCGATTTTATCATTTTCCCAAAAAGGACACTAATATTGTTTAATTAATTGCATAATCAGATGATAGAACATTAATTTTTCACATGGTAATCAGATAACTTGGAACTGATAATAGGACATATTGACATAGTATTTTGTAAACTACTGTAAACCATATTTGTTTTACTACAAAAAACATCGTTTCGTTATAAACGTCATTTTTTTGCTGCAAACAACATCATTTTTATAGATTTTTTTTTTTTGCTGCAAACAACATCGTTTTGTTATAACCAACATTTATTTTTCTACAAACAAAATCATTTTGTTATAAACAATATTTGTTTTGTTGAAAACTGCATCGTTTTGTTATAAACACCATTTATTTTGTTACAAACAACATCGTTTTGTTATAAACAATATTTATTTTTCTTCAAACATCGTTTTGTTATAAAACAACATTTTTTTTGCTACAAACAACATTTTTTCTACTACAAATGACATTGTTTTGCTAAAAACAACTTTTTTTTGTTATAAACAACATATCAATATGTGAAAATTGTTCAAACATACATGTTCTTAGTTCTTTTATTTGTATTTCTAACAAACGATATGTCAATCTATACCATTATTATGAATGGAAGCAATTTGATATAATGGTTTTTATTTCAAAATGTATGCACAAATAAATATCTTAAGTCAACACATATATATGTATGGACATAGACCTTTGTCTATGTACATACACATACTTGTGACATACCTTCTTTTATTACTTATAAAATTCATTCTTAAATGAATACTAATTTTTGTTGAATGTAATCATGTGTCATGTATATGAAATAAATGGATAATGTATTGATCAGTTCCATTTGAATCAATTTTCTAGTTTTATTTAAGTTGAGGAAATAAGTAGACTAAATTACTTTTCTGTAGATATGTGTGTTAAGAATATTCTCCTGTTTGAATAGAAGAACAACACCTAAGTAGACTAGAGAACCTCAAGGTAGATGCTGCTAGAGGGTAGATAGTTTCTATGGAATAATTGTATTGTTGAAAATTACCTTCCGGGACGAGTACTGAAATGGAGTTCAAAGAGTATAGGTTTTTTTCTTATCCAAAACTTATCGTTTGTTGTTGCAACTTAATTTTTTATGCTTGGCCAAGCAATTAGCCCATTATGTGTGTATGGACTTTCTGATAACACTCTTTGCCATTCCTAGCATAGATCTTGTATTTTTCTAATCATAGATAGAGACGCATGTTGATGTATGGGCACACACCAAATTCCACCTTGCAGATTGTTCTCTTGCTAAAATTTCTATGTAGGGTTGAGTATTCTTCAAGTTGGAAGAATTCCAGGGAAGCACAAGCTTCGTGGTTGGGCAGTAAAGTGCTTGAACCATGTTCTCATCCACTAGTGGAGGTGAGTGTCAAGAGGAAACCTTATATGTTTTCATGATTATCATGGTCTATGATGTAACCTTGATGTAAAATTTGTATATTGTATTGAATTTGTGGCCCTATGAGCCAAGTCAACTTGGATATTGTAATTGACATTGAAATTGAATATATATATTTGACTCATTTTATTTAGACATGTGTTGCTATGATTGAAAATAGCTACTTAGTTATGTCCTTTTAAAATTAAATATTCATAATGTCATTTGCAATAATATAATTATGTAATAATTAGAATGGGTTATTATAGGTTTCTAGTGCTTTATCATTGTTGCCTATGAAGTTAGAATCGTGAAATTCTAACTTATAGGTTTTTTCCATAAATGTGATAGGCCTGAATACGTAAGTGTCAAATTTCCATAGGGTGCAATTTTACGACACTACATTTTCCCCTTACTTTAGTGATCTAAAGTTTTGGGAAGAAATTTAGCTACACTAAAGTAGCTAAGAAGGCATAAATGCTAATTTTGAAAATATGACAAATTTGTAAAAAAAGATATTATAGAGGCTGCAAAGGTGAAGCAAGAAAATAATGACGATACCCCCCATGCACTTGAGCTCCATGAGAAACTACAACATCTAACATGAAATTCAATTATGTAAAACTAAAAAATAGGCCAATTTCAAAATTGAAAGAAACTACCACAGTGAGAAGAATGCTTAAGGGTTTTTTTGGTGAATTAGAAGAAAATTATTTATGAAGTGAGTATATGTCCCCTCCTATTTTTACCCCAACTAGGTGAGTGAAAATAGGAAGGTTAGAGAGGTTAATTTTTCCACAAAAAAGGGAAAAAATTGGCCTATATATACTCGATGTGATGGAAGGTCATTTTCACTATTCACAGTGAAGATTTTATTGAATTTTCTATAGAGATTTCAAAAAAATCCCTCACAAACGAGACTTCCAACTTTTGAGGATTGAGTAACTACACATTGAAATGGAGAGGGATGACCCACTAGATGAGGTACAAGAATTTTTTCCCTTAGCCTTTCATTTGTGTACATTTATTAGCATTAGAAAATTTGTGAGCAATGCAGACATCTAATCTACACAATGACATCCTATAGATGTGCTCGCATCTTGTTGATGTGTTAAGGTCCATCGGCCATCCTAGTGTCTTGCCTATGTGCTATCATGGGCCAATCAGGCCTTAGATGCTAGTAGGCCACACAGATATCTACATGGTACATTGTAGTCTTAGAGACAAAGATATATTTTTTTTGTTGATGTAGAGTAAATATGTAGAATGGAGATAGAGTAGTTTGACATGGTACTTTTTATTTTTGTAAGAGTGTCCTAAGATCCATGAGCATATCAATGACACAATTCTATCATTGCTAAGGATTCATATCCATGAGAGCACACCCAATTATTACACATTACTGCAATGATTTGGGCTATGGTGGGTGTACACCATACCAAAGATTCACTTCCATGTGTCGATGTTGATGGTGCTAATGGAGAGGTGGGATATAGACACCTCATCATTTCATCTCCCAATAGTACTACATCACCCGTGTGATTTTTGGAGGACACTACAACCACATATACATGTGGTGGTTGGAACAGGGTCACATTTCAGTGCCTCTTCTATGCCATGTAATGATGGTGCCACTACATGTCATGATTGATGGGGAAGGCTCTCACCTCCATGGGGGAATCATCCATTATATCAGAGTGATGGAGGAGAAAATGATTGTCTTCTCCTAGGTTTGGAGCATGCTTGCTCTTTATATCATGACCTCAAGTGATATGTAGACTATGAGTACTACAACATCACTTCCTACACACTTTTATAGGTGTGGGTGTTTGAGCATATTAGATGCACATGGACAGCTGGATATCTCAAAGGTCTAGCATAGGGTGATCCTTGAGCACATGCATACCCATTATTGCATGACTAGTGGCTTGGTGATCTTTTTTGTAGAAAAATATTTGATGGCTTGAGGAGTGATGAAATCTAGTGGAGACCATATAGGAGGATGGGGGTGTAGCCATTCGATAAGAGACAACTAAAAAGGATGTAGTGGGAGTAACTCCTAGTCAAACAAACAAATAATATTGTTATACAATACTATTGGCGGGTATGTGCAGGATCATGATGGGCCAAACAGGCCCTTAAGTGGCAATGAAAATTCAAAAAAATCAAAGTTAGGCAACTTGACATAAAAATTTGAATAAGTTATCTATATTATTTCAAAAACATGTAAGAATAGAATCTGTGGGAAATTGAATGTAGTTTCTAAACTACTAGGTTTATTTTTTTTAAAACAAAATCTATTTGGTGAAAATTTGAAATTTTAATGCAATATTACTTAAATTTCAGGAAAAAAAGAAGAAGTGTCTATCTGACCACCCTAACCATAATAAAATGATAATATTTTTTTATGAGATTTTAGATATAAGTAGAGGACTCATGTTCGGATGTGACGCATATTTTTTTGTAATTTTTTTCCAAGTAAATAATTAATTATGAATTTTTTTATTACAACTTTTTAAAAATATAAAAACTCGTATGTCTGACCACCTTAACTTGGTCAAAACTTCATGAAATTCAATTTATTTTTTTAATCCTATAGTATGCAAAGCATAGAATGTGACACATGTTTCAGATTCAAAAAATATGATACCGTTTGAAAGTTATAGATGTTTTACAATCAGCCTATCAATCAGGACTTTAGTCATAATTCTAATAGAAAATGAATAATAATAATCTATTAAATTCAAAATAAAGCATAATTTATATTGGAAAAAAGCTAAGAATCTCCTCTACAAACCCTTGTCATTTTATCAATTTTGGCTAAAAATAAAGTTGTCAGCCACATGGGCGAAGTCTGGAAAGACAAGGTAAGCTGTTAAACACGCTTTTTGTGTTGACTTTTTAGGATTGGCATCTCCTAACCAAATACCAAAGCAAACCCGAGCCTATTCCCTAGGTAATAAATTTTGTGTAAGACATATCGAATATCGGATTTAAATTGGATATTCGATTTGAATCGGATATCCGATATATATCTGATATCCAATTTGTTTACATAGAATTTTAAAAAATGTCAAGACTTTATAACATATGATTTAACATATGCAATATAT